>JBBBDQ010000886.1:3975000-4172500 GCA_037127315.1 Ascarosepion bandense | reverse complement strand
ATTTATACAAGACACTGAAAAAATCTCAGCTTAATTTACCTCACAGAATCCTCACAAATGAGCAAACATTAGATTTTTGGGGAAAGACTTTTGGTCAGGTTAACAGCTTCTCAGCATCATTATATATGATTACCATCATTATTAACTACCTGATGAGACATTATTCTTTCAACGTTGTAACAAAATGTACAATTTTGTAGTAGTTTGTAGTTTTTCACATGTTCTAATGTAACAATAATACATATATTTATGTGTGTGTGTGTATGTTTGTCTGCATAAAGTTGTATTAGAATCTGATAGAATGGTAACCATATCTGTTTTTGATCATGCTGATGCATCAATAAGACATGTCAATTTATAAGTTTTCAAAATTGTTTGTTCCTTGTGGAACTTTAGCAAGTCAAGAGTAAAAATTTCTTTCAAATAACCTATATTTATATACAGAAGTAATTTGAAGAAAAATAATGTTAAGTTTTCAAATTTTGAATTAGAGAATTTTATAAAATATTTGAAAAACTTAGTGTATAAACTATGGATGATGCTAAGTGGCATTTTCAGCCTGGTAACTGAAAGTTAACATTGTTATTCATCTGAAAAAACTCACACCTTATGGATTACAAAAAGTACATAAACCTGGTATTCTGATAAAATCTATTAGGAATCAGTAGTATCCCACATAAACCAAAAAGCACACTACCCAAAATTTAACTCCACTCCTCTGAACAATTAGTTCTTGTCTCATGAATAAAACTCAAGAGATTTTATTTATAGAAATATATAAAAGACAAATCTATGACCAATTTAGACATAAAATCTTTGCATACAAATGTTCTTATAAAAACATGCTTAAATTTACTCAAAGTACAAAATCAAAACTTAAACTCTCTGCAAATGTAAGATCATAAAAATGTGTCAATTTTTAATAAGTGTTTTGTTTGTAAAACTTGTTATCAAAAGTGAAAAAATCTTTGATAACAAGTTTTACAAACAAAAGTTTACTTTACCAATGGGTTATCCTCATAACAGCATTTTAGCTTGTTTGTTTCTATAGTGTTTGTTGTTATATATAAATATATATATATATATACCCTGAAGAACTGTAGTATGGTATGAAACCATGGTAGGTTTTAGCTCATGGTTAGATTTTTTGCATTTGTAGCTCTACTTACGTACTTTCGTATTTTCATATCGAGCACTTTATTGTTAAGGTTTCGTCTCGGGGTTTTTTTCTTTCTAACGGGTACTCGACGTTTTGTGCTTGTACACTGTTTGTTTCTTTTTTTTATCCCCCATCTTTGCCCTAAGAAGAGGTTCTCTTCTGGGTGTTCAAGACGATTAAATTATAGTTAAGTTAGCGCCAGTTCTAGCAATTTAGTTTCTTATAATTGGTGTTAGTTTCACTGTGATTAGTATCATTATATATATATATATATATATATATGTTTGAACCTTCAGTAAGTTCATGCTGATTTTTGTGAAAAGTAATGTTTTATTTACAAAAATTAGAAATAAACATGTTACTGAAAGTATTGTCTATTGCTAGCCACTACTTTTTTCCATATTGTACTTTTAGTTTTTCTCATATTTACTGCAATGAATAATGGCTCAGATTGAGAAATCAGACAGACAAATTTGTTCCAGCTGAGTTCATTACATTCACTTATGTGCAAATAATCTTGAAAAAGATCCATTATCCCCCAGTTATGGATCAAATAGTAGGACATGTATCTGTAAAATCATCATTATCTCCAAAAAATTCTATTTGGAAAAAAATTATTTTTATAATCAAAATAATATGTTTCACATTTAACTAACCCACAAGGGGTTGATAAACCATAAACAAACAAATCAATCAACCAATTAATCAATCCTCCAAAATATCTTGCATCTGATAGGCTTGAGAAAATAATCAGTTAAAAGTAACAAAAATGAAGACAAAGTATTGGGTTGTCCAGAAAGTTCATGTTAATTTTAAGGGAAATTAAAACACAAAACAAAATTATGCCAATAAGTATTTATTCAACTAAATTTGAACCATTTTCTTGCATAAGCTTTCACAATTTTTTCTTCAGCTTAAAAATCCCATCTTTCCAGAATTTTGGTGGTTTCTTCACAAAGAACATTAAGGTAGATTTTTTAGGCCATCCAAAGAATTAAAATTTTTGCTATAGAGATTATTTTGCAAGGACCAGAATAATGAAAATCCAAAGGAGTAATGTCTGATGAATATGGCAGGTGGAGTAACACAACCCAGCCAAACTGCAACAATATTTGCACGATTGTCAAATACATGTGAGGTCTGGCATTATCCTGATGGAAACAGCACCTTTTCTGTTGGACAATTCTGGTCATTTTTCTTGAATTGCTACCTTTAATTTGTCCAGTTGTGAGCAGTACTTTTCAGAATCATTTCACTGGCAAAAGCTCATTGTACATGATTCCTTTCCAATCCCATCAGATGCACAGCATGAATTTCTTAGGACTATGATCTGCTTTTGGGGTGGCTAAAAATGGCTCATAATGCTTATCCCAGGATCTTTTTCACTGAACATTGTTGTTTATACTACAAATCACCGATAGAAATGCAATCCAAAATATTCTTTTCACTCAGATCCTGTAGTACCCAAACACTGTAGTAATTTGAGAACCTAAACTTTACTAAGGGCTTGTGGATGGTGGATTTTGATCAGTTTAGTGTTTCTGCTAATTCTCATGTTGTATGTGGGTTATTTTCAATCAGTGTCTTGATTTGGTTGTCATCTGTAATGGATTAGTCTGCCTAATTGTTCTTCATCAATAAGATTACAATCACCAACTCTAAAGTTATTGAACCACTTCCATACAGTTCTGTTAGCTAAAGCACCTTCACTATAAACAGCATATATCTCTTTTGTTGCTTGCAAAGCACTTTGGCTTTTATGGTAATAAAAACACATCAAGTGTCTAAAATGCACCTTATAATCTCCCATTTCATGAGGGTGCAAAATTCAAACAAATTAAGTAATTTTAAACTTTCTTTCTCAAGAGATAGTTTGAAGTGAGCTCTAATTGAAAATGTAAGCATATTATATCTGTCAATAAATTTGATATGTTCCAACATGTTGGAACATGAACAACTAAATATTGGCATGAATTTTCCAAACAATCCAATGCAAAAAAGATATATAGAAAATAATAGGAAATTTGTTCAATGAACAGAACCCACAGCATACAACATGTTTTAATACATTGATATTCATGCATGTGAGAATTAAATTTTTCATGAACATGTTTTTGAGAAAGAGGAAAATGAGAAATGTAAGAACTGAAAAACTCCAGTGCACCAATGTGACAATAAAATAGTTGCTTTTCTCTCAGTCTGTTTTTTCAAAATAATGAAATTGCTATGGTGTACTGAGAAAGAAAAATTAATGAAGAATAGATAATAAACTGCTGTAATGGAACAAAGTATGATGGCACAAATACTTTTTTTTTTAATCGTATCACCCCGAGCAAGGCGGAAACACCACTGATGTGCAGGGGGCTACGTAATAGTGAAAAGATTGAAAAAAGAGAAAGCTGGAAAGCACATCCTAAACAGGGAACAAGGGATGAGCCTCTTAACCTGTTCAATAGATGTGGGTGGAGTGTGAACCAGGCGATAGATAGATCTATCTACTCCAATTACTTGCGTGAGTAAGAAAAAGAGAAAGACCATTTCCTTGAAAAATATAATATAAAATACAAGATATAGGGAAGCTGTTGCAGTTTTGTGTGTAAAATGAATTCCAACTTTGTTGAGTGCTTTTTTTTTTGTTCTAAATGTGTGATAATAAGTACTTTATAGTCATGTTTTTTCTAAAACTAAATTGTTTTGCTTTCTCTCTTTTTTTTTTTTTTTACTAATATAGGATATCAGCTCAGAATTTAGAAATTAAAGAGCCGAGTTCGAATTCCATTCGAATTTGTTGCATTCACTTACATGCAAAAACCCTAGGGAAAGGTATTAATCCATCTCTTCTACTTCCGGTTATGGGTTGAATAGCAGGACAAATTGGGTTCTATAACCTTGGTTGGCAATCAGTCTACCACAGAAAGAAATACAACCTACTGTGAGAAAATCTTCTGCCTAGTCAATCATGGATTGAAAGAGACATGATCAGTCAAGCATGTATTTCGTATAACACCTAACTGACCTACTGACTTCGAAATCAAAATCTTGAATGAATTAAAAAGTAACAGAAACAAATTTTCCTTAAGATGAGGATATATTTTGAATAATTGTTTTAATTGAAAAAAAAAAATCATATTGGTTTGGTGGGTGACAAGAAAGTCATTTTTGGTTAGTATTGCAGCAAAAACATTCAGTCAAAGTGACCTATTCATATTTAGAAAGATAAATCTTTAGTGTCGACAGAAACAAAAAACAACTAAATTCACTTTCTTTGAGAAACATTTATTTTTTTACTATTTTATTTTTCCTATTCAAAACATTTTATTTTTCCTATTCAAATTTTCAAAAATTTCATAATATTGGCAGCTTAAAAACGTATTTAGCTATTTTAAAAAGCAAATGAATAAGGGAACTCTACTATTCTTATTCTATTCTCCAAAAATATGCTTCATGGCAATTCTTTTTTTTTATTTTTCAAACCCTTACTTTTGTTCCTGGCACATTCAAATCCATAAAAAGATATCATTCTCTGACCAAAAACATTTTCAGATTTAAAGTTTCATGAATCAAGACAAAAAAAAAGAATTGTATTTTCAACTTAACTCCTATTAATTGCATTAGTATTCTAGATGTGTGTCGTGGTGCAGAGGATATCAGCTCAGAATGAGAAATTGGGAAGCTGAGTTCGAATTCCAGTCATATTCTATGGATTCACTTATGTGCAAATACCCTTGGGAAAGGTATTAATCCATCTCTTCCCTCCAGTTATGGGTTAAATAATAGAACAGATTGGGTTCTATAGCCTTGGTCAGCAACCAGTCTACCGTAGAAAGCAATGGCAACCTACTGCGGGATAATCTTTCGAGACAGTTTTAAGTAACTATGTGGATGACTAAAGTTAGATAGTAAAATCCATTAATTCCTTAGAAATTGCACGGTTTACATTTTGGATACAGAACTCAGCAGATATATGTTCCAAGGAAAACTGAATGAGCCAGTGTGTTTTAAAATAGTGCCTTGCTTTATTTTGACATTCTTTGTAACTGAGCAGTAAAAGTATTGCCAGGTCAGATGGTGGTTTCTCCTGCAAAAGTGGATATAGGTTTGAATCTTGTTGGAGTGCACATTTTTTTAAAGTTTTCTTGGATACACAGACAGGTAGGCAAAAATCAACTGAGCATCCACTCAAATAGAGATATTCACTAAAAAGAACATTTGAAATTATATATATATATATATATATATATATATATATATATATACATACATGCGCACATACTGATAGAGGGCTATGCATACACAGGCAGATGTAAGTGCCTGTTACGAACACAATCTTATTTATTCAGATATACATATACTCATATATATAATTATACTATCTATAAATACACATAAGCAATTCATATCATCATTTACATATTCATGTATACACCTACTAATGTAAAAATATAAAATTAGCATAAGGATATATAGTATGATTTTGTGTGCATATATATATATATATATATATATATATATATATATATATGTATGTGCATCCATACAAATACAGGAATATTGGAATATTTGTACATATAAACAGTTTCATATTTCAATGAAACAAATAATAGATTTTTATTTATATATAAGCGAATATTAAAATGAAATCAACTTGTCATAAAATAATTGTGCAAATATAAAAGAGAAATTTATGCATTTGACAAGTTTTGCCACACCCATTAACTATTTGAAGAAGAAAAAAAAAGCATAATTCATTTTCTTGAAAATGGTCCAGCATCATGTTTACCAAACCCTTTACGTTATATGAGAAACAAACAATGCCGATAACACCAAGGGAGAAAAGTACATCTAGTTTTTGTATAAACTTCATCTAAAATTATGTTTCACACAGAAAATCATTAAGAAACAAGAGAGTTTTACAAGTTTATAAAAATAATTAAGAAACTCTTTTCACAAATCCTGTGAAATATTATGTCTGATTGGTAGAAAATGAAATGGCAATACAAACTTATGATCAACTGAAAGAGTTTCATAAAAATAATCAACCAATTTAAACAGTTGGTATGAAAACTTTGATCACAAATGGTTTTGCCTTCTTCAAATCATCATCATCTTTTAACATTTACATGAATTGGACGAGGTTTTCTTGATAGTTCTTTTTCAGGCTGCCTACTTTTGTGTAAGTACTGACTGTAATCCCAACTTCCTTAAATCATCATTGATAAGCTGGGTCCATGTTTTACATGGTCTATCTATCCCTCTTTGGCCATCGACCTCAGTAAACGTAAAATTGCTGATTGGATCTTCCATGTTTATTCTCTCAGCATGGCTAAACTATCTAGGTCTTGCTTAACATATAGCATCTGTTATCTTCTAGCTCCTCTGATAATTTCTATTCCTAAGACTGATATTGCACATTTACCATACCATTCACATGTTCGCTCAAGCAATTGAGATTATTTTTTGTTGTTTTTAACATTTGTGATATAAAAATGTTATTATTTCTAGTTGCAGTGCCTACTGTAACCTCTGCCAAAAGAATTAACTAATATGAAATTTCCTCTAACATGATTGGTTGGTTGGTTGGTTTTGTTTCATGGCATATCAACCTCGGCAGGTCATTTATTGCCAACTATATTTTATTTATTTATTACTGGTAATACCTTTTGCTTTCAACAATTTATTGTTGTTTTTATATAAGTTTTGTATCTAGTAATACCTTTTCTTTTCGAGTACCAAGATTCATTGGGGATTTGTTTTTAAGGGTAGGGTCCCAAAGTCCTACCCTGTTATTTAACCCATAACTGGAGGGAAGAGATGGATTAATACCTTTCCCAAGGATACCAGTGCTTAAGTGAATGCAGGGTATTCAACTGGAATTCGAACTCAGCTCACCGATTTCTCTTTCCGAGCCGATATCCACTGCACCACAACGCACATCCGTCACTAAACGCTTACAGCACCTGGTATTATTCTCAAGTGGTCACCCATCTAAATACTGACCAGGCTCAACATTGCTTAACTTCGGTGATCGAGCGAGAATTGGTGTATTCAATGTGATATGGCCGTAAGCCTCCTCTGACATGAAAAGTGGAATGAGAACAACCAAAATCTATTGATTGAATAAAGGGTTCCATTCAAAAATATTCTGGATCCTCAATTATCCAAATACCTGAAGAAAGCCTATGTGCAATGGTAGAAACATTTAACTATAACAACTAAGATAAAAACAAGTCTTGACTAAATTAGTGTATAATAAAGAAAGATATCAAAATGACAATGATTAAATTAAATATTTAGATCATCTGAAATATTTTTGCAGATCACAATACTAGATCAACTAAATATTTTGTGTCTTAATAACAATAACAAAAGATTATATTTCACAAAAGTAAGAAATAAATTCAACCACAGTATTTCTAAAAGATAACATTTTTAAGGTAAACATTTTTGTAATTACAGTGCTCAGTATCAAGAGATAGAGCATTAATGACAATGAACAGCAGAGTATGAACACGAGAAGTAAACATTTAATTTTATTTCTTACTGTCTTATATATCATAAAATCTAGCAAGACTATTCAGGGATACACATGTTAAAATCCTATCTGTTTCCTTGTTCATCTATCGTGCTTTTAAATTCCTTCCTTAGAAGCCATCCATGCTTAGACGACCATGTCACTTTTTGATTCATGATTGAATTAGTGTAAGCATTCTTGCAGTAGGTTCTTGTTACTTTCTGCAGTAGACTGGTTGCTAATCAAGGTTATAGGGTCCAGCCTATTCTATTACTTAAATAGGGGATTGAATACTGTTGTCATATCTGGTCAGATACTCCTGCTATTGATCTCAAAGCTCTTGACATAATCCAAAGAAGGATCTGCAATGTAATTGATCAGGATTTGGCATCTGGATTTCTGTCTTTTCTACATGGCAAGTATACTGATGGGCCTTTTTTTCCCTGGTGTCCTGTCTACCTGAATTTAAGCATGCTACTAGATTGGCTCGGAATGAGAAATCAGGAAGCTGAGTTTGAATTCCAGCTGAATTCATCGCATTCACTTACGCACAAATACCCTTGGGAAAGGTATTAATCCATCCAGTTATGGGTTAAATAACAGGACAGATTAGGTTCTATAGCCTTGGCTGGCAACCAGTCTACCACAGAAAGCAATGGCAACCTACTGCGGGATAATCTTCTGCCCAGTCAGTCATGTCTCTTTCGGGACATGATTGCCCAAGCGTGTATCACGTATGGCACTTAACTGACTGACTAGATTGGCATCTTGGTTCCACACTTTTACCATTGAAACAGTTAAATGTAACTGCTACTTCGACTTAAACAGCTTCTTTCCTTTTACTTTCTGCCTGTAAGACTCTCTTCTGTTTACTTGCTTCCCTAATAGCTACAATCTCCAAAAATTTAAATGCAATGTCAATTGCCATCTTCTATCTTCTTGAATCCCATTTATCTTTTATCCTTTCTTCAATAACTTTTGTACCCAGTCTTTTCTGTCACTCTAACACCCTTCACACTTGTGACAGTTCCACCTTGCTTGGGGTGAAATGATTAAAAAAAATGCTGAGATGGATTTATACCTTTTCCCATGGTATTTGTGCATCAGAGAATGTAACAAACTTAATTAGAATTTGAACTTGGCTTCCCAATTTCTTACTCTAAACCATTACCAGCTGAAAGTCCTCCTCTGCGGTTCCTGTATTTAAGAACTCTGGAGAACCCTCAGACCCCTCTTATTATCGCTCTATCAGCCTCCTACCAATTTTTGGCAAAGTTTTTGCAGCTATTATCAATGTCAAAGTGGTTCAACATCTCACAACCCACAGCCTCTTCTCCAATAAACAGTATGGTTTCTGATTCACCAGGTCTACTACCGATATGCTAACGACCATCACAGAATATATATATATATATATATATATATATATATATATATATATCAAGAGCCCAGTATATATATTCTGTGCTCTTGATAAGAATGGCAAAGTTCAAGCTGTTGTTGCCCTAGATATCTCCAAAGTATTTGACAGAGTCTGGCATGCTGGCCTTATGTGCAAGCTCCAGGACAGTGGTATAACTGGACAATTTTTTGATCTAATCCAGTCATTCCTTTCAAATTGTATAATGAAGATAGTATTGAACAGGTATGCTTCCAGAGACTATCATACAAATGTGGGTGTCTCTCAAGGCTCTATTTTAGCTCCTACACTTTTTCTGATATTCATCAATGATCTCCCTGATGTAATCTGATCCTTAGTAGGCATCTATGCTGACAACACCATCATTTACTCCTGCCTCGATAAGAAATCTGTTGAGGCTGGCAATGCAAACCTTGCTGCTGATCTTGAAAAGGACCTCAAATCTGTGCTGGACTTGGGTAAGAAATGGCTTGTAAATTTTAATGCTTTTAAAATGAAGCTGCTATCCTTTAACCACCATAGACAATCTCTACTACCTCCCACCATCACCACCATGGATCAGGCTAGTCTCTTTGAAAGTAATGCACTGCACCTCCTCGACCTAACTCTCTCAGCTGATCTCAAGTGGAATGACTGCATTGAATCAACAGCTAAATCTGCTGCTAGGAAGGTTGGTTCATTGTATAGGGCCAAGAAATTTGTTTCATCTGAATACACCTTGCACATATATAAATCTACCAACTGTCCATACATTGAATACTGCTGTCAGATCTGGTCGGGTGCCCCTGCTATTCATCTCAGGTTTCTTGACAAAATCTAAAAGAGAATCTCCAATGTAATTAAATAACCTGATAGCTCAATTCCAGTCACTTTGCTACTGATGCAATGTGGCTTTCCTCTGTCTCTTCTACAAATACTTTCATGGCTTTTGCTTTGATGAGCTCTATTAATTTACTTGAGCTACTAGACTAGCAACCAGGTCCCACACTTTTACAATGAAACTAATCAAATGTAACTGCAACTTCTACTCTATCAGCTTCTTTTCTCGCTCTTCCAGCCTGTGAAACTCCTTTCTGAATACTTGCTTCCCCGACAGCTACAATCTCCAAGATTTTAAATATAATGTCAATTACGATCTTTTATCTCCATGATTTGCATCCTTTCCTTGAAAACCCTTGTATTATGTTCTTCTCCCTTTCCACTCTACTCTCATGCAGCTCTCTTCACACCAGTGTTCTCATCCTTCTCTTCCCCATTCTCTAACACCCCCTGTAATGTTTTGTACTACTTTCTCCTGAATCTCCTTCCCTTTATCTGACCTGTGAGAATTGAATTCTCCAGGCCCGCTTTCCTCATTATGTGTCCCAGGAACCTCATTTGTCTCTTCCTGATATTTATTATCAGTTTTCTTTTCATTTGCATCCTTTCCAACACCTCATCATTGCACACATGCTCTGTCCATGGTATCCTCAGCATCCTTCTGTAAAACCACATTTCTGCTGCCTCAAGCCTCTCCTTTATTCTTGATGAGATCATCCGGCATTCACTTCCATACAGAATGACAGATATCACATAGCAATTCAGCACTCTTTTCTTTATTTTTGATGAGATTTTCCTGTCTTTCAGTATTCTGATTGGCTTCTGAAATGTGTCTTTGGCCATGCCAATGCATCTTTGGATCTCCATGTTGCACTTTCCATCCTCTTTGTGAGAAAAAGAAATAACTTCATACTTTTCCTGAGGGTATTTATGTATAAGCAAATGAATTAGACTGGAATTCAAACTCATCTCTTGGATTTCTCATTATGAGCTGCTATCCATTACACCATCCACACATCCTCAAGAAGAAGAAAAAAAATGAATGAAAAAATTAAATAGAAGAAAAGAAAAAAGTTTCAACAAGAAAATATCTTAGGTTCTTAGAAAACATGATTTAACCTCTACAACAATAACTGCAACATATTGGCATTTTTGCAGTTCTGCCTGCGTCTGTCACATCAGGTTTAACCGAGGCCTCTTTTAGCAATGCATTTGTTTCTGTCTACAATTGTATGTGCATTCCATGTCAGCATGGCTAAACCTATGCACAACAAGCAAGCGACCCAGCCCTTATGCTAACACAGCACAGCATACCACCAGCTGGTGTCTATTGTACACACCTTTTGTTAGTGCCAGTCCCTCATTGAAGAATTTCTTGATTAAATCAACAATCTGTCTTCGTTCTGAATAATGGCAAAAGCATAAACGAATGGCAGCCACGATGTGACAAAGACATGGCTGTCGTTGCCAACGTTGTTGATGTTGAAAATGTTGTAGATGTCCATTGGGGGAAGTGGATTTCGATTTGCTGTTTTGTACAGAATGCTAAAACCCTCTTGACTAGGATTTGTAAGCTTATTCTAACTGACAGTTTCACCAATCTTCATTTTCTCTTACCTTCCATATGTACAATTGTAGGCAACCATGAATGCCTATTTTAAAATGGGCCATACAAAAGGGAAATGAATGATAGGTAAACAAGTAAGCATTATAACAGGAAAAAAATAAATAAAACAGAAACAAAAACAAATATGAAAGAAAAAAAAATCATTCTTTTCTCTTTTTTTCCTTCATAAGCACACACACACATAGAATCCCTGCATACAGGTTTTCAACAGGGGTGCACAAAAGTTAGATGAATGACTGAATGATAAATATACAACATGGCAAATATTGATAATAAAATATAATCCTATATATATATATATATATATATATATTGTGGATTATTCAAAAGGGGGAGATAAATGAATTATAGATACACAAATGAAATTTGATAAAAAGAGAATTAAAAATAACAAAAAAAGAGTTTATATGAAAAATAGCAGAAATAATATAAAAAAATTTTTTTTTTTTTTAACTTAAAAAAAAAATGATTATGCTCTGTTTAAAAGTTTTGTTCTTTTGTCTCTTCTCTTTTGTTTCTGAAACTCCTGACCACATAAAGATTGAGTAAATCAATTTGAGCCAAGATTAAATGAACAAAATATATTTCCATTTTTTTCAACAAAAGCAAAAAAACCCACTTTGGTTTAGTAACACCTGCATGGGATGTTGTATTGTGGTGCAGTTAATTATCAGCTCTGAATGAGAAATTGGAGAGTTGAGTTTCAATTCCAGTTGAATTTGTTGCATTCACTCAAGTGCAAATATCCTTGGGAAAGGCATTAATCTATATCTTCTCCCTCCAACTATGGGTTAAAAAGCAGAACAGATTGAATTTAAATTTGAGTTTTGTTTAACGGCATATCAACATCTGTGGGTTATTTAATGCCAAAAAGGTAGGGATTTAATTATAGTGAGAAGCTTGATTTAGTCAAGATTTTGATGAAAAATTTTTTTTTAAATTTTTTTTTTAATTTTAGGAAACTGAAGATGTCTTCTAGTTTTGTATTCAAAAATGGATTGCTAGTAATATTTTTTTTCTTCAGAAAAGTATTGTTTGTAATATTTTTCTTTCAAAAATGTATATTTTTCTATAAAAGTCTATTTTTATATATATATATATATTTCTATAAAAGTCTTTCATAGTGTTTTGACCTCAGTTTAGGGGTTAACTATTTGCCCATAGCTGTGACCCTAACAGGTGCTACCACTCCGGGTCAGGGTGGACCTGTGAACAACAACACTTAAGAGGTGGTTCCATGCTCCTCACAACCTCTCAATCAGAGGCCTTACTGCCAAATGCAGTTTACCGTCATACCCAGGACCAGGACAGATTAGATTCTATAGTCTTGGTTGGCAGCCAGTCTACCACAGAAAGAAATGGCAACCTAGTGTGAGAAAATCTTCTGCCTAGTCAGTTATGAGTTGAAAGAGACATGATCACCCAAGCATGTATCATGTATAGAACTTAACCGTCATTTACCTCACCCGGAGGATAAAGGGGTTTGCGTTGGGTCAATACGCCTACCTATAAAAAAGACAAATTACCGAAGCATAGACAACCTCTTCATTCATAGTGAGAGGTCGTCAATAGCTTATGTTCCACTAAGATCAATGGGTTTTGGAGAAACACCTGCACGAGTCAGTAATAACAGAGACACTAACTTGTTATATAAAGAGAAAGTCCAGAATCAATGTATAAGGCCCCAAAAAAGGTTTACCAGAGGTGGCAATACCAAATGAAAATAATAAACATGATATCAGTAGCAGCTCTTGAAAATAAAAACACATGACGTCTAACTCTCTCTCTCTTTTCAGGGTTTTCCTCTTTCAAGCTGGTAACATGAACTTTTCACATTGAAGCTAAAATAATTGTAAATGCTTCACATTGAAAACACATCAACACAATAAGTCCCACTCAAACATATTTATGAAAATTTCATTGTGTATGCAATTTACTTCTAACAAGATAAACTCATGTTTTAAACTTTCCTTTTGTTAATTTTGTTTTAATTTTATCTTACATTGCAAATCAATTGGTCTGTTATTTTGTGCACATACTCGTTCTCACCATCATTATTTCATGTACTATAAAATATTCCTCTAAGAAACCTTACACATTTAATAATTGAAGCAGCTAATCACTAAACTTGTTTCCTGTTTTAGATTGCCTGTTCCTTCTCCTAAAGTCTTATTCTCTTTCACTCCCAATAACCTCTTGTATCTTAGTAGCATTATCACCTTGACGGGGGTGAAATGGCTAAAATATATATGTCTTTGGACAATTCAGTTTTTATCCAGTGCATAATTCGGAAGAAAAAAAAAGAATGACATATTCCCATTCTTCAAAAAATGGCAACAGAAAAAATAAACTAATATACAGAATCCCTCCACTTTGCTGGAAATTAAAAAGTTAAAAAAAGGTTACATATATTGGTTTCTTGTTCAAGTGCATAAATCAGGCTCGTGTAGATTTTAACAGTGAGTGGTTTTCTTGGGTTGGCAAAGAAAGTATCAAGAAATTTCCATGTGTAATTATTAGAATCACCTGGGTAGTGTGAGGGTCAAAGGGATTTTCATGAATCATTTACTAAAATTACAAGTTCACAGAATTGATCCCTTGAAAAAAAATTAGGGATGTAAAAAAAAAAAGGGGTAAGAGAACTAATTTCTAATTTCATGGACAAAAAACTGTGATATCAAGGAAGAGAGAACTTTTTCCTAAAATATTTGAATTCCACCATTGTCAGGGTACCTGAGTAATGGTTTTGCATATAAGTCTGGCACTGCTGAAATAAAAAGATCTGATTGCTTATGAGAAACATTTTATAATTACCATTTTCTACTTTTTTGAAAATTTTTTCACCTCTTTTTTTCCAGATTATGCACTCTGACAAATTGATTGAAATATGGTAATAACATCAAGAATACAAAAGAGAAGTTCAATTGTTTGAACCAAATTTGGAATATTGATGAGTTCTCAAAATCATATATTAAAAAAAATGATATTTGTTTTGCATTTGTAACAAAAATAGTTAAATTTTGTAAAAAAAAATATGAGATAAAAATTTACCAAATTTACTAGTAGAATTTGTGAAAATTTCATAGGTTTCTTATTAGCCTTTTTTGATGTGCCATAATATTTAATGAATAAATAAGCAAGTTCCATGAGTACAAAATATCTGTAAAAATTCCCCTGTTACCTCATTAAACAAAATATTGCAGCAAAAATAATAAGTATGAATACAGGTTATTATTTAAATAAGTAAGGGGGCACAAATAAAAATATTCAAAATTGACAAGTTTTCCTATTTTATGGATGCAGGCATTAAAAACATGAAAGTAATGTCTCTTTTATATTCTCTTTCTTTTTTTGACAGAAACAAAGCAGTGTCTCTGATATGTCTTTTCCATCTTTCCTCACAATCAAAATAGAATAATCTATTACGTATGAGGTTTGGCAGAGTGTAATGTATGTGTTAAGAAATAAGCAGAATTATGATATTTTGATTGCCATTTGCTTAATTACTCTACTTCTAATTATGTCAGTATATGAGGTAAACACAGTGGCTCATGAATGAGAAAGTTCTGACAGTTTAAATATCAAACCCAAACTGATTGTTTCAACTGAGTTAAATTACCAAATTTACTGCTACCAGCAGTCTTCTTCTTCTTCTATGTGCCCTGTCCCTTCAGGACGTAGGCGATCATGGATCTCCACGTCTCCCTATCCCTTGTGGCTCTTAGTATGTTTGCTCCTGTTGCTCCTGGCAACCCCCGTTCCGTCATCCACCTGATCAGACTCTGCAGATATGTTATCCGCTGCCTTCCTCTGTCTCTCCTTCCTTCTATCTGACCAGTCAGTATCAGGTTCTCCAGGCTCTCCTTCCTCATTGCATGTCCCAGGAACTTCAGTTGTCTCTTCCTGATGCTCAGCATCAATTTCCTTTTTGTTGCCATTCTTTCTAACACTTCGTCGTTGCTTGTATGCTCAGTCCACGATATCCGTAGCATCCTTCTGTAGAACCACATTTCGGCCGCTTCCAGTTTTGTCCTCATTTTCGATGATATTGTCCAGCATTCACAGCTGTACTGAAGAACTGACATCACGTAGCAGTCTAGCACTCTTTTCTTCGTTTCTATTGAGATCTTCCTGTGTGTTAGTATTTTGCTCATCTTCTGGAACGCGTCCTTTGCCATGCCAATTCGCCTTCGGATTTCCGTGTCGCACTTTCCATCTCCTGTTAGAACACTTCCTAGGTACTTAAATTCTTGGACTTGTTTGATTCTGTTATCCCCCACCTGTATTTGGCATTTTGGGTTGTATCTTTTGCTGATGACCATGCACTCAGTTTTCTTAAAGTTTATTTGTAGTCCCTTCTTGTCACTCTCCAATGCTACTTTCTGTATGAGATCTTGCAGTTTCCTTTCCGTGTCCGCAATCAGTACTGTATCGTCCGCGTATCTTATGTTGTTCAGGTTGTGGCCTCCAATAATAAATCCTGGTGTGTCATCTAGGGTCCTCAAAATATTCTCGCTGTATAGGTTGAACAAATCCGGTGAAAAGACACATCCTTGTCTTACGCCTTTTTCTATCTTTGTGTATCTACTGAGGTTGTTACCTGTCCGTATGCAGGCCATTTGCTGCCAGTAGAGATTCTTGATTATTCTTATATCTTTGCCGAAAATGTCGAGGTTGCCTATCATTTCCATCAATTCTTTGTGTCGTATTTTGTCGAATGCTTTCGCGTAATCAATGAAGCATAGGTACAAATCTTTCTTCATTTGTAATGCCCTTTCAGAGAGCATCCTAATCATGAATATGGCGTTCCTTGTTCCAGTGTCTTTGACGAACCCGCACTGTTCCTGTCCTATCTCTGGCCTGATTCTGCTTCTCGCTCTATTCATCAGGATTCTGACAATCAGTTTTGTAATGTGACTCATTAAGCTGATAGTTCTGTGTAGTTCACACTCGTTTGCACCTGGTTTCTTCGGCAGTGCTATAAATATCGACTTGCATAGGTCTTCTGGTATTATTCCGCTGCTATAAATTTTGTTTATTATGTCGGTAATCTTTTCTATGCCATATTCTTCTAAGGCTGTCAGCAGCTCTATCACTATGCCATCTGGGCCAGGTGCTTTATTTCTGTTCATTTTGGCCATTGCAGCTTCCACTTCGGATTTTAGTATTTCCAGTCCATCCATCTCCTTGTGTATTCTCGGTTGTTCTCTCTTGTCGCCAAAGAGATCCTTTATGTATTCTTCCCATCGCTGGAGTATTTCCTCTTTCTCTACTATGATTGTCCCTTCCTTGGATTTTATGCATCCTGTTGAGGAACAGGGCTACCAGCAGTAAGTGTCCCATAACAAGTTTTGATAATAAAGGTATTTTTTAAAAAAGAAAGAAATAAAAAAATATATTAAAAAAAAAAAGAGGCAAAAATGAAGGGTATTTTTTCTTATCAATTACTGTATAACATCCTGTAGTTGTGTGGGCCTTTTGATGTTTTAGGGTTAAGTTATACATCTCACAAGGAGGGTACATATTGCATAATAAGTAGCCTTACCTAACAGATCCTAAATCAATCACATATATATTCTTATAATCTTTTTGTCCACATAAGTTTTCCTGTTCAGTAAAAAGGTAAACTCTTCCTTCTCTCTTTAATTACTGAAAATATTAAAAGAAGCTTATTCAAATGTTTTCCCAAAACTTCTTATTTATGCAACAAATTTATGCAGAAAAAAATATTTTTTTTCATAAAATAGGGGAAAAAAATCTAAAGGAAATCTGTATCCTTGTCATTAAACCTGTGGAATATTTGAGCTACATATATAGAAAGTCATCAGATATGTGCGTGAACCTTTGTGTGTTTTCTTTCATGTTTAGAAGGATATCGACTTGGCTTCATATGATAAGGTAGTGCTGAAAAATTCAATCTGTTCCAAATGACAAAACATTTCTTTTTATAGAATATGTCTTGACTAGAATGAGAAATTTTCATCATGTCCACTTTTGTGTGTGTGTGTGTGTGTGTATATATATATATATATACGCAGGTTTCATTAAAAATGACAGACTAGGTATTAAAGTTAAGTAATTTTTCACATGATCGTATGATTTTTTTCTTTTCAGACCATAGGTCAATTTGATCTCATTTAAACACAGATGGAAACCTACCAAATTCTATCCATAACTTGTTGATAATAGAAATATAATAGCATCATCCACATGTAAAAAAGGGCTAAAAATAATGAAAGCATTATTAATAAAAAGGAAAAATCAAACACTTAATAATATCAACAATGAACATGGCCACAATGTGCTTACTGTATTCAGAACATAAAACTTAATCATGACTCTACACACATAAATAAACACTACACATATTCAGTCACACATAAAATAAAATTCATCACTGATAATGGCTATAAGTGTAGCCAAAAGTACTCAAAAATAATAAAAAACTGAACAATTTTTATATAATTCATGTTCTGAAAAGAAAAAAAAATCACAAGATCATATGAAAAATTATATATATATATATATATATATATATTAAATATACATCCGATGCAACTCAGAACATTTTTTAATTAGATGATTTATGCAGTGTCTTGCGATTTCTGAGTGCTTGTAGTTGCCGCCTCACTTTAAAACTCTGTTATATAAACAAATAATTATATAAAGAATTGTTGTTTAAAAATTGTTAAAAAATACCATTAAAAAAATTTATTTTGTGTGTTTTGTGTGACATTGTAAACAACATTGCGTTTGTTTTTGTTTCAAAATTCCGGGGGAAAATATTTACATATTTTGTTGACTAAATGAATTTCAGAAATTTTCAAAGAATATTTAAAAATGTAGACAATTCATTTTAGAGGAAAATGCCACGTGAATTACAGACAGTTGATTTTCTGCATGAAATATTTAGCAAAAAAAAAAAAAAAGAAAAAAAAAGCTTTATTTTTTTTAAAATTTTATTTTCTGAAGTATGAAATATTAAATCTAAAAAAAAAAAAAGACTTTAATAATTAAATTAACCATTGGTATTTTTTTTTTTTTACAAACTTTGTTTTTGTTTGAAAAAACACCTTTTTTTTTAATTTTAATATTTCTTTTGTTTCAAAATTACGGGGAAAAATATTCACATTTTTTTGTTGACCAAATAAATTTTTAAAATGTCGGAATAAAAATTAAATATAAAGGCCCATTTTTCTTTTTTTTTGTGTGTGTGATTTGATTTCTGTGAGGTAATTTATCAACCATCTTAGATCTTTTATGGAGCAAATGTAAACAATTGGCTCCATTTGTCAAAAGGGAAAATTGCTGAACTTAAACTCAAAAAGTATGTGTCAACCTGTCTTCCCTGTAGATATGTGTCCCAAGAAAGTTTGAATGGCGTTGCTTAAAAATGTAGGCATGCAAAAGATTAGTCACACACAGGCTCACAGATTGGCTTTTAAATATATATATATATTAAATATACATATTATATATATATATTAATAAATATACATATTATCCTATGTCAGTGGCAGGACTCGGAGTTCCATGCACTATGTAATCATCATGTGCACATTACAACTGCCCATTTAAAAGATTTATATTTAAGTTCACTAGATGTTCATGGAAGTTAAATCTTACAATGTTAGGGTACTAGTCTTTATTTTAAAAGAGCATAGATATATAAACATGAAAGTAGACATGGAAATCATCACTGAAAGGAGACTGCCTGTTTCATGTTTGACACAATATTCAGGCTGTCACCACTTACTGTTGAACTCAGTGGCCACTTTTATTATATATATATATATATATATATATATATAAACGTTTTGTTAAAAATTATGGACAAGGTACTACAGTTTATATAATTTTTCATGTGATCTTATAATTTTTCTTTACAAAGCATACCTTATATAAAAATTGTTCAAATATTTTATTTCTACAAGTGCTTTCAGCTATACTTTTAGACATTATCAATGATGAATTTTATTCTACTTTTTAATAGAATATATAAATTGTTTTGTGTATGTATGTAGAATCATAGGAAACACTTTTGATGTCCCCATGGGTGCATTTGATTCTGCCAAAATCGCAGATTTGAAGGAATTTATATCCTAAACACCCTTAGTAGGATAGTTGACTCCAAGCAAATCAGTCTATATAGGGATGATGGATTCATTATTATCCCTAATAATAATGGTCCACTATCACCTCGGATTAAAAAAAAAGTCATTAAGGCCTTTAAATTGTTTGAATTTAAGAAAGAAATTTCTTTCAATCTAAAAATAATCAACTTCTTAGTTGTTACTTTAAATTTGTTGAACCAAATATTCAAACTCTATTAAAAAAACAATGTAGCCACAACCTAACATAAATGTTTGCTCCAACTATCCCCAACAAATAATCAAACAAATTTCTGACATTGTAAATGCTGGGATCAACAAGTTATCTTCTTATAGGAAAATCTTCAATGAAAATAAGACCTCTTACAATACTGCCATCAAAAACAGTGGTTTCAAACGGGAATTATGCTACCAAGGATCTTTCAAAGATACCGAAACAAATGAACCTAAAAATAGAAAAAGAAAAGAAATATGGTTCAACCCCCACTTTCTATCAACTATCTAATATTAATATTGGTCAATACTTTTTTAAATTAACTGACAAACATTTCAAGCAGAACAACCCACTAAGTAAGATTTTGAATAAGGAAACATTAAAAATGAGTTATTCTTGCACTAACAGCATTAATAGTATCATCAACTCACAATAATAAATAAACTTTTTAACAATCAACAAACTGATAATACAATCTCCTGTAACTGTCGAGTCAAAAACAACTGCCCAGTTTGAGGTATATGCAAATCCCAAAAAAGTCATATCCCAAGCAACCATTTTCCCCAGTGAACAGAGAAACAAGAAAAATTATAGATAAAACTTTTTGCCAGACCATGGAAACAACGTCTATATAATCATTAACAATCTTTCTCTAAGCCACCAACTAAAACATCAAACCACTCTTTCTAAACATTTCTGGGAATTAAAAAACAGAAATCTCTCTCCACAGACTAAATGGAAGATTATAGGTAAATCTCAAACCCCCAATAGCTTCAGAAATAGATACAATTTATATGTAAATGAAAAAATTTGAATTATCAGTTTCAGAGAAACTAGTCAATTATTAAACCAGAAAAATTAAATCATTTTTAAATGAAATCATAAAAATAGATTTAAACTATCTATTACATAGAATCCATTCTGTCATACTTGTTGATTCATTTCTATCTTGTTTTGATCATTTGTTGGAAGATTTTACGAAGTGGAAATCTGCCATGTATGTGAGCAACAAGTTTGTATTATGTATGAATTTGAGAGTATCTTGCATTGATTATGTAATTGTGGATGTATTGTAATATAAATATTTTACGTGTATATGGGTGATCCTAGTTATATGGTCATATGGGTTTTTTGTGTATATGGGTGCACCTAGTTATATGTATATTCCATGTATATGGGTGCACTTAATAATATGTATATTCTATGCATATGGGTGCACCTAGTTATATGTATGTTTCATGTATATGGGTGCACCTAATTAAATGTATGTTTTTCATGTATGTGGGAACCTAGTTATTTGTATGTTAGTGCTAATTTTGTATTAAGGATGCAATTGTTTGTACCCTTTTCTATTGTCATTATACTCATGTATGTTGATATCAGAATCCAAATGAGATATGCTGGTATATGTATGTAATTGTTTTTTATGATGTAATTTGAAGTAGACCACCTTCTTTGGTGTGTAAAAGTGGACACACATACACACACACACATATATTATATATATATATATATATATATATATATATATGTTAGCATTATTCTTGTATATACACGTGTAAGTCTGGTATTTATAGGTGAGTATATGGAAGCAAAAAAGTGAGAGTGTGCAGAGATAACAAATTTATATATATATGTAGAAGATTTTGAGTATATGTGTGCATATATGTATATACAGGTAGGAGCGTGTATATGTATGCAAATGTGTGTGTGGCTATGTGCATGTGTGTGTATAAGTATATAAACATGTGTGTATTCTGAGTATATGTGAGGTTTATCATTAATTATATGTGCATAAGTCTGGTCTTCATAAATATGTATGTGAGTGTGCAAACACAATAGTTATAAGTGGATATGGATAGATGTGCGTATGTGTGTATATGTAGGTGTACACATAGATGCATTTGTATGCACATATGTGTATGTGGATATACATTTGTATGTGTAAGTATGTTCATATGTAGAGTTATATGTGTATATGCATTCATACGCTCGTGAGTGAGCATATATTAGTTTTATGGTTACTCTTTTTGCCCAATGAACTCTCTTCTCCCTGGTCAAAATGATTCTCATCTGAGATAAGGCGAAAGTTTCTATTCTGGATCATGTTACTTGGTTTCCATTTTGTTTTAGAAAAATATTTATTCTGGAAAAATATATGTATCAAATGGAACAAATATAGTGTGGTCTGAAGAAATGAACTAATTAGTTCATGGAAATGAGATATAATTTATAACTACTTTAAATCATGTGTTGAGTTTTCCTTTATATATATCATATTGCTCTAGATAACATCCATTAAGCTCTCTATACAGGTCTAACACTTGATATTTTATTTTCAGTAGATCCATTCAGGGATTTGACATCATTATATATATATATATATATATATATATATATATATATATGGTTAAATAAAATAAAGACAAGAGGAAAACTGTATCTTAAATTGCCTACACGTTTCGTCCTGTGATGGACTTTATCAAGACAAAAAGACGAAATGAGCTTTATTCTAAATTACGTATCTATAAACAGTGTTGGCAACCACAAAGATGCTCACAAATCATTTCAAAAGATCATCAGAATATTTTAGTTTTTAGAATTATTTCATGTGTAGTGCAAAGTCACGAGATATTAAAACGAAGGGAATTTGACCGTTTTCTTTGAAAACTGTTTATTTTGTGTGTTAGTCTGTTTTAGAATTCCTTCATGTATAGTGCAAAGTCACGAGATGTTAAAATGAAGCGAATTCAACCATTTTCTTTAAAATTTTTATTATGTATGTTAGTCTGTTTTAGCATAATTTTGGGGCGCAAATTGATGTTTTGTTAGTACTGGATAGCGGCGCTCTCGAGAATTTTTCTTCTGAATAAATTGTTTACTGTTTTTATTAGTGTGATATTTTTAAAATACATGAAAATGAGAATAGCTGGTCATTATATATATATATATATATATTTTTTTTTTTTTAATCATATCACCCCAAGCAAGGCGGTAATGCCACTGATGCACAGGGGGCTACGTAAGAATGAAAAGATTGGAAAAGAGAAAGCCGGAAACCACATCCTAAACAGGGAACAAGGGATGAGCCTCTTCATGACCAGCTATTCTCATTATCCAAGCACACCCATTTGCTAAGGCAGTTAGCAAATCCCTGTTACATACAAATATTGAGGCACATTTGTGTTTACTAAATGGCCAAAGAATAGAGCTCACTTGTTGTTTATACTACAATTATGCTGAGAAGACCTTAGTTTCAATTTCTGGGAAAGAGAGTACAATCTGTAATGATCATCAGTTTGAACAACGCCAGTATGCTCAAACCTATAAACATATATATATATATATATATATATATATACACGCACGCACACACATACATACATACATACATACAGAGAGAGAGAGAGAGAGAGAATAACTAATGTATTAATATTTGCATATACATCCACCAATTTACATTCAGGATATTACTCCTATTGTTTCACCCATTGTGCCCTCTGGTCTTCTTCAGGTGCTTGTTGAACTTGAGGTCGTGTTCGCAAAGATAAGAGTGCCCAGTTATTATCTAATATTGCTTTTCTTATATGCCAGCAAATACTGGGCAGTTTCCTCACAGAAATGAAGAGTTGATTGAGGCTATAGATATGAATCTACAGAAGGATATCATGAATGGAATATGTGAGCAATGAAGAAATTTTCAAGTAAAATGGGAATAAAATGATACTTATAGTTAAGATCAGAAAGATGTAGTTAAAAATTCTTTGACAAATAATGAAGAAAGGTATGGACATTTTGAATTTTTAGAGAATGAGGAATAAGAAAATAAACAAGATATGAAGGAGAAGAAATTGTGGAGAGCTATGGATGCTCATATCCTGAAAAAACACAATATACAGAAGAAGATACCTTTTATTTCAACTTGCACATAGTTGTACAGTCACTGAGTTCATAAGAGACATACTAAAAAAAACAGGATGTTGAGGAGAGCTATGATTGCCCACATCCTGAATGGACATGACATAAAGAAGAAGCCATGAAAGGTTCTTAGGAATAAAACCATCAGCTTTATCATCAAGTATGTAGTACATGAGTATTTTAATTGAGAGAAATTTTTGGGTAAATATAATTATTATGATGTTTTTTTTATCCACATCTTGTCAGTATTTATATATTTTTGGGATTATAATGCATGCTGGGTACATTTTAATCCCTTATAATCTATTGTTTTGACACTAAATCTAAATACTAAGTGGATTTATAAACATACATGACCCAACACCATCCTTCCACATCCACATAATTGTCTCTTTTTTCAAACAAACTTTAAGATTATAAAAAGGAAAAACAGAATGGAGAAAATAGTGTTTGTTTTCATGATTTCTTTAACAATATTCCATTACTAAAGTATTTTTATGGGGTTCAATGATTTTTGTGACAATTTAATTTCATGCAGGCTTGGGCATTTAAGTTAAGGGTTTTTATTTTTATGGATTAGCATTCAACAAGCCATGAGCATGTTGATATGACTTATTGACATGTTTTTTATTTTAATTTTGTTTTGTTTGTTTTTCTTTTGGCTGGTTTTAGAATGAAGAATGAATAAATAAATAATCAGCAGTTAGGACAAAAAAAAAAATCTCAAAATGGATGTTTATAAAGGCAACCTAGTGTGAAAATTTTCTTAAAAAATACAAAACATGAAAAAAAAAAAAATGAAAAAATATCTTATGAAATAATGGGACTAATACTTGAGTATATAGCATAGTTTTTTAGCATTAGGCTAGGGATTTACTGGTAGGGTGGTTGAGGTTTCTTAAAACATCATCAACTTAAAGAAAATTCCTATTCTGAAACAAGAGTAAAAGACTTGTATGAAAAGACAAGAAAATCATGTTAAATGATACTCTAGAAAGAAATATGGTCAGAATCTTAATGTCAGGACATTGAATATTAGTCTAAGATAAAAACAAATGTATGAGAAAAGTGAGATTTACTAATCTCACTTAGGAAAAGGAAAATTCTTACTATAAAGTGATACATAAAACAATTATATCATTAAGACTTTCATAGCTGCATTGTTGCCTGGCTGTGCTGGCCTATTTTAGGTAAAAAAAAATGGAATTGCAATTTACTGTAAATAAATGATTACAAAGACATGGATGGTTATTTCTTATGGGGATTGCCATTTTGGTATCAATATGATACTCTGTAGTATAGACTAAGCTAAGCGACACTTTCAACACATAACATAATAAAAATGCACCACAAAACAGCTTGTATTATGCACTATCATATGTCTACACTATTTTGGAAATAGTAATGAGTGCTAGTTAGTCTCTAGCATTTGTGTTATAAACTGACATTTCTTAGTGTCTTGAAAGCCTATATACAGGGTGTATTAAAAATACTCTTACAAACTTTGGGGACAGCAAAACACGGACAAAAGCCCATATAAACACATGTTTGAGTTATTAACTTTAAAGTTTACAGTTGATGCAATTAAATGTATAATCCAAGATACAATCCTCAGTCCCTAATTTGTGGTGCCATGGATCCTGTCTCAGCAATGTGACAATAAACAGCAGCAAAGGTTGGATGACTTGGCTGCCTTCAGTCTAGAAATGCAATTCGATACAGCCATATAGGGGTCACGTCCTTTACCATTTGCACAGCCATACGTAAAAATCCTCAATTCATAGTTTGTGATACCATAGATCCTGTCTCAGCAATGTGATGAAAAGCAGCAGCAAAGTTTGGATGATTTGACTGCCTTCGATTTGGAAATATGATACAGTGTTGTGTACATTTACCAATTGCACAGCTGGATATAAAAATCTTATCTTCCTTTAAACTTAATAACTCAAAAATGAACGATTTGTAGACATATGTTTACATGGACTTTTATTTTTGTTTTTGTGTGAGGAACCAGCACACAAAGTTTGTAAAAGTATTTTTGATACACCCTGTATATGTTGACAATAAGTAAAGAAAGTTTGTAAGTACATCCACAGCAGTAAATGTGTTAACTCAGTTATATAATAAGAAATTGAAAATATTATTCCTATCAGAAGAAATTGCTGTGAATTCAACAGTAAATATCATGCAAGAAACAAGAATAAAAATCTCATCAGCGTAAACTTTCTGACTTAATACAGAATCATGAACTTAATAAGCCTTAGTGTTATATGTATTCTATCATTAAGAAAATTAAAATTTAAAACAAGCACTATTTACATTGTTCAGACTTCCGATACCTCATTCACAGCTTATTCTTCTCCCAGTGATCTATGAAATTGGACTTATTCTAAGATGAGTATTAATTTAAAAAATATTCAGAATTCATTTTTGCTTATAATGTCCAAACAAATACACTTGCCGGATTTCTCTCTGCAGGAAAACACTAGGAAAATTCAACAAAAACATTACAACATAGAACAAGTTAAACAAAAATATTTATTTCTTACTGATTTTTACATAATCTTTTTATTGTGTATTGTTTTGGAGATGGCTATCAATGACTTGTTTGTTTTCTATGGCCTATCAACACTTTGCAGGATATTTAAAATCAGAAAATATTTTTAGAATGTAAGAATTTTTTTTTTTAAGATAGTTGTTTCAAAAATGCAAGTCTTAGTCATTAACAATTAATCCATATCTGGATTATGAACAGGTGGATTCATCCCTTTCCCAAATGTATTTATGCCTAAGTGAATATAATGAACCAAACTGGAATTAGAACTTGGCTCTCTGATTAATAATTCCAAGCCATTATCCAAATTTATGGCACCTAGTATTCTCAAGTGGTCACCAATTTAGGTACTCACATAAAGCAACTTTGGTTATTGTACAGGAACTAGTGTTTCTATATGATATGACTATAAGCCTTTTATTGGATTTATGGCCAAGATTTCAAATAAAAACAATTTTATTCTTCACCGAGAAAAACTTTTTCTCTGCTATGTGGAAATGTCTTTTATAATAACAAAGATATTCAGCATGAGAATACAATTGTTGTTCTATTACTAAATACTTGGAAAAAAAAAAGTATATGTTTTGTAAAACATTAACATTTTTTTTCATCCAAAATGTATTTTCTATTTTGCATTGTATTTTTTCATTGGAAATTTAGCAAAATCAAATAAAATCTATTTTGTTTTTTTTGTACATGACTAACTGCTGTTCATACTTATGACTGGATCTCACAAACTTGACAAACATGAATAATTACAAAACATACATTTTTCTTTGACAACAAGCATTGTAAAATAAACATTTCTTAAAAAATACATTTCTTTTACTTCACCTCAGTATAAGAAGGTATACAAATTAAATTGTATTGTGCATTAAACTCACCAGCATCTGATCAGTACTAAGGAACCTTTTTATCATCTTTATAACCAGTCTTGAACACTTGCCCAACACAAGTCAGCTAATTATTAATAAAAAGCTAAGGCAAAAATAAATTGAATGAATAACAAGTATTTAACCACAAGCAGTGTGGGTTTTGTCAAGATATTCCAAATCTAAACAAAAACAATAATCAAACCACCAAGGTTACTCTAATATATAGTAAACAATTCAACTTTATGAATGATATTTTACTTTCTTATTCTATAATTACAGAGAAAAGAACATGGATAAAGTATACCCTACTTTATTATTTAAGAAATCATTTTACCATTTACAAAAAAAAAAAAAAAGAAGAAAAAAAAGAAAAAAGAGTGATTTTAATTTTCAGTAATTGAATACTGACAAAGATAATGAATTATATTTATCAGTTGAAAGAATGTTTTTTTGTTTTTTTTTTAAATGCCTTTCTTCTATTGGTAAAACTGAGGAGCTTAGAAAGAAAATTTAATATCTTATGATTCTCATATTCAATAACCCATACAAGCAAGCATTGTACTAGGTTATTCATAGTCAATTAAATATTATTGCATTTAAAAATGCAACAGAGACCCAGGACTTGTTTTAGTCTCTTTTTTCTTGGAGGAGTGTTTGGTATGAAAACAAGCCCTTATCTTCAAGGCAAGGGCTTGTTTTCATACTATTGTCTATTCTGGTCAAACTATTGACCAAAATGGACAAAAAAGGTTCCTAAAGATGATGCAGTACAAATCCTCAATAAAGTCAATCATTTGAAACAAATCCACAATAAGAAATTTATTTTCTTTGCTATGATTTTTTTAGTTATAAATAAATTAGTCAACCATTTTTATTCAAGCAAACTTCACATTTGCTTGATAAATGCATAATAAGTGGATGTGGTTTTGTAATCAGTGGAAGATTAATAGTCTAAAGGACAGTCATTTAGAGAGTGGTGTTTTTATTGATAAATGACTAAAAATAGGTAAACTAATTGATCATAGTTTCTTATTCAAAATCCCACTTTATAATATTTTTATCAGTAGAATTTAGATTGGCAATTATTTTAACAAAATCTTACATACTGCAAGGATTACCCTGTTTCAAAATTTAGTATTTGGTAAACAATTCAACTTTATTAAAGATATTTTAGTTTCTTACTCTACAATCACAGAAGAAAACAACATGGATATAGTATACCATATTTTATTATTTAAGAAATCACTTTTTATTTAAAAAAAACATTTTTTCCCTTCTACAAAAAAAAGGAAAAAGGTAAAAAATAGGTAAAAAGAAAAGCAAAAAAAGCTAGTTGTTATTATTATGCATTTTAAAAAAATATTTTTCTCCTTCTTGGGCTTCAAATAATTTCTATCAAAGCAACATATAGCTGGTAGGAAACACAGTGGGAACACAAAACCTCAGACATATGGAAGCGATTTCTATGGGGAGAAGAATTCCAGGAGTCTTAAAAATGAGAGAAGATGCCCAGGGGAAGTGGCCATACCCCCAAGTATTTTGGCATCATTGACAACACCAAAATATTTCAGTAAAAACAAACACAATGTTTTCTTTGCTTTGGTTGAGATAGAGTGATTTAGCTCAATTTTTTTCCTTTCAAACATACATATAAAAAAATCTTATAGAAATACTTTTTGAAATTAAGATTCTTATTATACCTGTATATATTAAAGAGAGAAATCAAAAAAAGATCAATACATTTACTATCTAAATAGACTTCAAAATAAAATTCTAAAACAAACAAAACAAAAAACTGTCATATTCTTATTTTGTCAAATTAAAATAACAATTCTTTTACACTGAACTTATTTTTAATCTAAAATCTTCATTGTAAATGATCAGTTTCTTAATTTCTTGATATTAATATTTTAACAAATTCACCCCAAGCAAGGCAGTAAAGCCACTAAGACACAAAGGGTTAGTGAGAGTGAGATAATATGAGAAAAAGAAAACATTATTAAGGAGAAAGAATAATAAAACAATAGGAATTAAGAAGACCAAAGATAATGATTGAAGATCAAAATATAATCATTTTATATAATTTATTGTATTAATCTAAACTTATTTATAAATGGTACTTTGTCTGTGTGTGTGTGTGTATCCGTTACCAATAGACTTCAAAATGACTGAACCGATTTTCTTGAAAATTTACACAGTTGTACTATAAGCATCTGCGAGTGTTTTTAGCTAGCTTTTGTGTCAAGGTATCCCCAATAAATATCGAAAATCGATAATCGAAAAAAATCGGGTTATAGAAGGAGTGGTCCAATTTTAATCAAATTTGATACACTCACAGACAAAGACATAAGAAATGATATTCAGAAGTTTCAAGATTGCAGTTCTTAAAATAGTGCAGAAAATCAAAAAGTTTTCATTACACCTGAGCAACACCGGGCTATACTGCTAGTTTGTGAATAATATAAATATTTTTATCAAATTCAAGTCTAAACAAGTGATTCATTTTATGCACAAATATAATATTTATTTCTGTACATCCATGAAGCCACTGCAATGTACAGAGGTCTCTCTTGCTTTTGCTTGTTCTGCTCTATGCATCCCCTTCCAGCTTCTAAGGGGCTAAAGGTTAGAGGTTTCACTGGCTTTTAAAGTCAAATTCATGATAAGATAACATATTTCTATAATGGGTATGTAGCTTAACAGTTCCTCTTTAGTAACTTGACTGCAGGAATTTAAGCATACTACTACATTGGCAACTAGGTCTGACCATTTTGCTGCTGAACTAGTTAAATGCAATCGTCTTCCCCTGCCACTTATAATCTTCAAAAATTTAAATGCAATGTCAACTGTCATCTTCTGTCTTCCTGAACTCTGTTCTTTTGCTATTCTTTTTCTTCACTACAGTCTTTTCATTCTCTTCCACTCCTGGTAACCCCTTGTGTCTTAGTGGCATTATTGTCTTCCTTGAGGCGAAAGGATTAAAAGAAAGAGTTAGCAGGGAAGAAAGTGGAATCAGAAAGCAAAGTTCAAATTCTGGCTAAGTTTGTTTTATTCACTTTCACACAAATGCACTTGGAAAAGGTACAAATTCAACTATTCTCTCCCTCCCTGGCTATGGGGTAAATAATAGTGTAAACTAGGCTGTCTAGCTTTGGATGGCAACTAATCTAAGCGAAAGACAGCTCTAAATTTAAAACTGTAGAGAAGGCAATGGGAAATCACTAGTCATGGCAATTCAAAGATAATAAAAAAAAAAACAATTTGTAGAGACCATGAGTGCCAACACCCTAAAGGTACATAGAATTTTTAAAAATTCAAATAATTGAAAAAAAAAAATTTTTTTTAATAAGAATTGGCCAACATCAATAATTTCTTGTATTTATTTCATATTTGTTGTTTTTCCATGTCAACAATAGGAGACCAGATAATATATAAATATTGACATGGAAAACACGTTAAATAAATAAGCTTACATTTATAAAAAAAACTGAAAATGTTTTAGTAAAATGCAAAGAAAAAATATTCCTAAATGCTCAGAACATGTACCAAATTTTCACATTTGTATACAAATTATTAAAATCATAACAACTCAAAAAAATGTGTATGTATGAGATTAGATAAATAAACTATAATATAAGGTGAATTTTGATCTGAAGTTTTCACTGTAAAATGTTTGATTTATTTTTTTATTTTTTTTTTTTTAATCATATCACCCCGAGCAAGGCGGTAATGCCACTGATGTGCAGGGGGCTACGTAAAAGTGAAAAGATTGGAAAAGAGAAAACCGGAAACCACATCCTAAACAGGGAACAAGGGATGAGCCTCTTCACCTGTTCAATAGACGTGGGTGGAGTGTGAACCGGGCGATAGTTTAGTCTATCTACTCCAATTGAAAAAAAAAAAAAAAAAGAAAAAGGCGTGAAAAGATTGGAAAAGAAAAAACCAGAAACCACATCCTAAACAGGAACAAGGGATGAGCCTCTTCACCTGTTCAATAGATGTGGGTGGAGTGTGAACTGGGCGATAGTTTAGTCTATCTATTCCAAATGCCACTGAAAAACAAATATTTGTTGTGTAAAATTCTTTTATCACTTTTGAGTTGTAGATTTACCTATGCATGTCCAGTTTAAGTAAAGATTGAATAGAGGTTCAGTTTAAAATTCCAAGAGGATAACCAGATGCAAAGACAGATATCTGAAGAAGGCCAGATACAATGGCCCAAACATTGTATAGTAACTATGATAATTTTAGACTGAATAGCAAAATATAAAAGTATATAATAATGAGAATTCCTCATTTTAAAAAAAATTCTGACAAAAAATTCTCAAATTAGATTTTAACTGTTTCTTTTCTTATGGTTTACATATTTCATATTGTTTCACTATTGACTCAGTTAATTGCCATATGTAATACATGATTGGGTAATCATGTTTAAAAAAAAGACATGACTGACTAAGCAAAATATTTTCCTGCAGTAGGTTATCATTATTTTCTGCAGTAGACTGGTTGCCAGCCAAGTCTATAGAAACCATCTGTCCTTCTATGCAGCCAATAGCTGGAGGGAGAGGAGATGTGTTAATACCTTTCCCAAGTGTATTTCTATATGTGAATGAAATGGCTCACAACTGGAATTCAAACTCGACTCTCTAATTTCTCATTCTGAGACAATATCCGTTATACCACAATGCACATCCACTATCAATTTAGTTAAAAAAGCAAAAGTAGATATGGGAAATAACTCAAATATACATCAAGGCAATTCCGATGTATCTTTGTCTGAATTAGTTATATTTACCATTTTATGAAAATGGCATTTAATTTTATTTTACCTTATCTCATATTTTAATCACACATTTTCAAGGCTTAACCTTTTTTATATATTGGAAAATGAAAATATAATACCAAAATTGTTTATGATTCTTACTTCTGGGAACATGTTTATTTGGCTCCAGACATGTTGAAAGTTAAACATTTAGGCGGCATCCCAAAAATTAGGAATAATACAACAATGAATTTTGGAGAAAGTCAGCAAATAAATGTGTTAAAAAATTCTTATTCTATAAATTATAAACATTTTTACCTTCAATAAAAAAAAAAAACAAACTATACTGTCACTAATCACTGAAATTTTTGTCTGATTTCAACCTAAACAAATGAAGGACTTTTATAGAGCATTTTGTTCTAAATGTGAGAGATTTGTCATAAGGTTAACTAATTTTCTTTAAATTTCATACTTGAATGCTACCAGATTCTATTATAAACAGCACAGGTAAAAAATTAAGTATTTTAAGTACTTTACATACAAATCTTTTTACAATGGACACTGAACAAATTGGAATTTTAAGAAATGTAATCTACAGTTCAAATGAATTCATTCATCTGTTTCTTTCATTAATGATCCAAATTTATTCATTCATCAGTTTCTTTCAGTAATAGTCCAAATGAATTAATACCTCAGTTTCTTTCATTAATAATCCAAATATATTCATTCATCAGTTTCTTTCACTCACAGTCTAAATGAATTCATTTATTTGTTTCTTTCATTCACAGGTCCAATGAACAACTACAAGCCAAATTTTTAATGTTGTGTTAAAAGCATTTGTTTTTGATTGTTAACCAATGCACAACATGCTGGTAATGACCATTATCAATGATACAGAATGGAAGGTAAACAGATGTGTTTCACATCGGAAGTAGCATTAAGTTGCAAGCATGGCTTCAATCAACTTTGTTTATTTTGGATCTTGACCAGATCCAACCTGATGCCTGTTCAGCCATGGCTTGAAGACTATGTGAAGCACACTTTAGATTCCGAGCCAGTGATGCCCACCCTCAAAAGGAAGGAAATAATTGATCATTCAAGAAATTTCCTACAGTTGACCTCAATAGGTAGCACGTGACGTGGCCACCCCTTTTCCAGTCAATTGTTACGTGATGTCAAATATTTTAACACACAATGATATTGGCTATAGGGAGCTTCCTATAATAGTTACAGTAGTTATAACACATGATTAAACATAATAGACATTCATTGTCTCTTATATTTAACAGCATATGTTTAGAAAATTATTTGCTGCCTCAATATACTAAATTTAGTTATAACACATGCATATTGAGCAGAAATTGTCAAAATTGAAGCAAATGAATTTTAATATAAAGAATATTCATTTGATGGATGCTTCGTGATTTAATGTTGGTTCAAATTCTGAATGGATAAGAGGTCAGTTGTTGCTATTTGGAATATTCCTGTCTTCATTATGCAACATACTGCTTATATTGTATTCTTACTTAATCTACAACATTGATAGTTTGAAATTAGCATATCTTCATTATGTAAATAATGATCTCCCAGATGTAATAAGATTCCAAGTAGGCATATACACTGATGACACTACAGTTTAGTCTCACATTGATCAAAAATCTGCTGAGGCTGACAAAGCAAACCTCGCTGTCGAGCTTGAAAATAACCTTCGATCCGTGGAGGTCTGGGGTAAGAAATGGTTTGTGAATTTTAATACTTCCAAAACGAAACTGCTATCTATTAACCATCACAGACAATCGCTCCTACCCCCATTAGCATGGATCAGGCTAGTCTCCCTGAAAGCAAAACACTGCGTCTCCTCAGCTTAACTCTCACAACAGACCTCAAGTGGAATGATTATATATAATCTATAGCTAAATCCGCTGCTAAGAAAGTTGGTTCTCTATGTAGGGCCAGGAAGTTTTTTTTCCATCTGAAATAATCCTGCACATATATAAATCTACCATCTGCTCGTGCATTAAATATTGCTGCCATATCTGGTCGGATGCTCCTGCTATCCACCTAGGTGTCCTTGACAAAATCCAATAGAATCTGTAATGTGATAGATCCCGACTTGGCAGCTCAAATACAGTCACTTTCTCACCGGTGCAATATGGCTTCCCTACATCTCTTCTACAAATACTTTCACAGCTTCTGCTTCGATGAAGTTAGCTCACTGGTGCCCCCTATATATAAATTTACTCGAGCCACAAGATTAGCAACTAGGTCCCACCCTTTTACTGTGAAACCAATAAATTATAAATGCAAATTCTACTCCATCAGCTTCTTTTCTTGCACTTCTCGCCTGTGGAATTCCCTTTCATTTACTTGCTTTCCCAACAGCTATAATCTTCAAGAATTTAAATGTAAAGTCAATAGTCATCTCCCATCTCATTAACCTGCAGCTTCTCTCTCATGATTCTTTCTCCCTCTATTCCACTCTTGTCAGTATTCTCATCCTTTCCTTACTCCACTTCCTGACACTTCCTATAACCTGTCACTCTTTCTCATAACTTTCCTTCGAAGTAACCCCCTGTAAAACAGTGGCAGTAAAATGCCTTGCTTGGGGCGATAGGATTAAAAAGAAAAAAATCAGCAAAGAGCAGTTATTGCATTTATTAGCATAACTGAAAACTTAATTTCTCTGCTAACATAACAACATGATGGGATAAACTCATTGCAGAAGCTGAAGATTTCTGTCAATCAAGAATCAAGAACATGATAGATTGCAAAAGGATAGTAAAAGTTGGTCATAAAATACTGAATGATGTTCTCAGGCTGTTAGAGCAGTTGGATGAGAATTGCAACAATTCAAACAAAATATAGTGCTTATAAATCTCTGAAATGTGTGCTTATCTTCTTGCATGGTAAAAATTTATGATCATCTATCAACTGAGTGCAGAAATGCTTTTAGAAGCCAAAAATAAATGTAGAGAGTGATATACATGATGGTTATGGTAATATTAGCCATTTCCTTATAAGGAAACATTCAGTATTCATTATCCAATCATCCAGTTTAATTATCTGTTAAAATTTAGAAAACCTTTCACTTATAAATTTTCTTCAAGAAAATTGGTTTCTCAAGTCTAGTAGCTGTTATCACTCTTTCCAGCACTGATAAGGATTTCCTTCCTAGCTTTTGGATAAAGTAGTGTGGAACATCAATATCTTGATTGTGTCAATATTTTCTCTTTGACTTCTATGTAATATCCATTTTAGTTGTTGTTTCTGTTGAAAGTCTTCAAGTAATATGATTTGTTTTTTTGGTACACTTCTTTGTGATTCTGTAGCACCAGTCCACAAGGTTGGATGATGAATGGTCTTTGCCAAAATCCACAGGCTTTGCTTGCTCAAAATCATTTTTAACCATTAATCTGAGAAAGTGGTTGTATGCAAACATTTTGGATATTTCTAAACGGGTTTGGTGCTATGCATAGAATACATATAAAAGTCTTGATCCAATGAAGAAAGAGAAAACAGGACGAGGAAAGAAAAAGAGACAAAGAGAAGAATAAAAGAATATAAAAAATGTAAAGGGAAAATGTAAATAAAGAGAGGGAGAAAGAGAGAGAAAGAAACTGAAAAGAATGAAGATAAAGACAGAAGAAAAAAGAAATAGCAACTACAGCGTCAGAGTGGAGAAAAGATGTTGAATAAGAAAATTAAGTGATATATAAAAGAAAAGTTATCACCTATCAATTGGGTGCAAAAATGTCATTATAACCCAAAATGCATTTAGAGAAACAACTGTTGATCATGATTCTTTGAAAGAGAAATTGATAGAATCACTTTGAAACGTGTTGTCAAGAAGCACTTAATCTGAGCAAGAATCAATGAAGATTGACTATTGGAAAAAGAAAATAAAAACTGTAAACAAATACACGAAAATGCAGGTGATACTTGACTGATGTGCCACATCATGAAAAATGTTATTGATCATGCAACTGCAGAAATTACTAAAACATTTTCTTGCTTACAAGATTTAGATCTGATTTCTTTAGGTGTGTAAAGTATAGTTTCTTGAGATTTTGAAAATTGAAAACTGCAATAAAAATATTCTCATTTAGCAAATAGTTATCCAGTCGATTATGATAAAGCAGAGAACCTAAAGATTGTAGAATGTTGATAACTATACTAGATAACAGAAACCACATCACTTGACAATTTTCAACAACAGCAACAACTCAAATGGATTTAACTTGAAGTGAAAATAAAGACATAATTAAGATGTTGATATTCCACACTACTTCAAACAAAAGGCTAGGAAGAAAGCCCCATCAATACTGAATAGAATTACTTCTTACTTAACTTGAGAAACCCATTTTCCCCAAAATTTGTTTTAAACAAAGTATTTTATAAATTTTAACAGAATATAGCACTGGCTGCTTGGTCAATACATGCTAAATTTTCCTTATAAAAAAAAATGGTAAATATTACTAATACAAATGACTGAATTATATTAAGTGATATTGTGTTTTATAATAAAGAAAAAATTGGTATTGTTCTTTATACTTGTGCTTATTATGTCCACCTTAAGACGGAGGTACTAATTTTGTTTGGATTTGTCTGTATGTAGTCAAGATATATGGATGAATTCAGATGAAACTTTCAGTGATGATTGGCATCATGACTGATACCAGCTGATTAGATTTTGCGTTTAATCTAGTATGGGATGAAGTCTTTAAGTTATTTTTCCAGTTCTTAGTAATAATTTTTCATCTGTTTTTCATGCTAAATACTGAATTACCTCCAATAGATTGTTTTTCATCTTTACATTTTCTGAACATACTGTTTTTGTTTCCACAAAAATATTATTATTTATAATATAAAGTTAATATTTATTGTCCAAAATAAAAAAAATAAAATAAAATACACACAAAACATAAAAAAAGGTTCAAAATACAATTTTGGGATATTAAAAAGTAAAAACGAATTCTTCCACTATTGTTGCAGCCTAATTTTTAATTTCACTTTACATGTTCGATTTCTTTTTGTATTTTTACTCTTGAGAGTGGTCAAGTTCATTGCAGTTATTCTCATTTTAATAATCATCATGCTAATTGCTGAGATAATGTTGCTATTGCCTTAGCGGAAATTTGTGGTCTTTGACTGTTCTTGTTTAGTATAGATTTCAGAACAGAAAGTTAAAAACCTAACATCAGCTTTAAAATTTAAAATTTGTTTTGTCACCACCAGGCTAATGTTAGCAGCTGATAACTTTCACCATTAGAAAGAAGTAGAATAAATATATTTTCCTCCCTTATAAATTTTATATTCCTGTGTATAATTTATATATTTAATTGACTGAACTAGAAGATACATGTACAGTGAGTTAAAAGGTTTCATTTAAAAAGGCTTGGGAAAGATTCTGTTCATAGAACTTACAAATAAATCCTATTTTGTTATCAACGTTAATGATAATTTGAATGACTTAGAATTAATTTCAAGCTTGAAAAAATACATTCATTAAAGGTTTTATTTCTTTATAGACAACAAATGATTTCAAAATTACACAAATAAGAAAATGTTCATTATTTTCCAAATTTTTATTCAATCACTTTTAATTCACAGTAATTGTATTTTTGAAAAAATCTTTTGAATTTTGTCTTAATAATACAAGGAATTGAAATAAATTAGGTAACTGAACATTCTTGACTTAAAATAGCTCCAAGTAACTTTAAAGATGTTGTAGATTCCATATTATAATTTAAAAACACAATGGGACTACATATTTATCAGTCATGCAGGCTCTAATTGAGATATTGAAATATTCCATTGTTCTGGTAACAAGAGGTATTTTTTGATGCCAATAAGTGAACAACATAACAGTGATATATTTAATTAGTTATTATTTGAGATCACGTTTCTAATACACTGATTTTTAACTGTTTTGTTTCATGCTAATTTTTACTTCTAACCCTGAAATAACATGAAAAGGTTGAATGAACATGTATGCCAAACAGAAAAAAAAAGAAAACTCATTTTGTAAAGGGCAGTTTTTAGGCTTATTTTTTTCTTTAATTATATATAAAAAAAAAATAAAACAATAAAAATGTTATTTCAACTCTTTTCACATTATGAAAATAAAGAAAAAAGGAAAATAAGAGAAATGTTAAATGTCATGTCTTTTTAACAGTGTAATACTACTTAATGCATTCCATTCTTTGCACAAAGTTGTTACCATTTTTTACTCTTTTCAGTATGTATGCAGACATAGCGCTATCTTTGGTTTGTTCTCCAAGCTTTATTTGCAGGCAAATACTTCCGCAAATAATATGACCTCATGAATCCTAGAGTTGCCAATTAGTCATTTAGATTTGAATCATGAATGAATGATGCTGTGTCAGAGAAAATAAATTTAAATCTGTTGACCGCCAATGAAACATCAATTGATAATGCTCATCACTTAAGGAATAATGATTTGAAAAAGTAGAAATCTTTGTTACAGATGATACTAGAGTAAACTGTAGATAACGCATCAGTCAGTTAGGTGCTTACATGATACATGCTTAGGTGATCATGTCTCAAAACAGGCATGACTGACTCGTCAGAAGATTTTCCCGTAGTAGGTTGTCATTACTTTCTGCAGTAGACTGGTTGCCAACCAAGGCTATAGAACCCAATTTGTCCTACTAATTAATCCGTAGCTTGAAGGAGAAGAGCTGGATTAATACCTTTCCCAAGGGTATTTGTGTGTAAGTGAATGCAACTGGAATTCAAACTCAGCTCTTTGATTTCTCATTCCCAGTCAATATCCACAGCACCACAACGCACCACTGGCTGATGATTACACATATAGAAACTATAACCAATGCAAAATCTAAACTTATTTATAAATGGAACTTTGTCTGTGTGTGTGTCTGTTACCTATAGACTCTGAAATGGCTGAACCAATTTTCTTGAAAATTTACACAGTTGTACTATAAGTGTCTGTGAGTGTTCTTAGCTAGGTTTTGCATTGAGGTACCCCTGATAAATATCGAAAATCGATAATCGAAAAAATCGGGTTATAGAAGGAATGGTCCAATTTTAATCGGATCTGATACACTCATAGACAAAGACATAAGAAACGATATTCAGAAGTTTCAAGATTGCAGTTCTTACAATAATGCAGAAAGTCAATAATATATATATAAGGCAAGATGTTTGTGTGTGTGTCTGTTTATCTGCCTGTATGTCTGTATTTTTTTTCAGCCCTTTTATTTTAGTTTTTGCTTTGGGTTTGGCTCTAAGTAGGTATAATTGTAGTTCTTAGTCTCAGCCATGATACTATTTACTCACAGGACTTATTTAGCCTTCAAAATTCAGTTTACGACGAAAAAAACTTAATTGATATCGATACCAGGAAATCAAAATTTGACTTACATCCATTCATTTTTCTTTCAGTCTACGGTATCTCTTTAATTGGAAACAACTATTGCTTTTTAGTCTTTTCTGCCAACGTCTAAAGAGTCTGAGCTCCAGGACCATGGATCAGTTTTAAAGCTTTCATTACATCCGAGCAACGCCGGGCTATACTGCTAGTTTTCATATATATATGGCTGTCATTTCTTTTGATGCTATTGATAAAAAAAAGCAAATGAGCATGAGATTATAGTTAAAGCTTTAAATTCCTCAGTTATAATTCCATGATTCCTGATTCAGGTTAGATTAGCTCTTTGCTAAGATTATTAGCAATTATTAATTTAGATTACGCAGTAAAAATAAAACTCTTCAGGCTCACTTATTATACAATTACTAAGTCTTGAGTATCATAGATTAGTAGAAATAAAAAAAATAGTAAATATGAGTAAAACCTGATAATAGTTTGGTTTGTTAAAAGAAGTTCATACAACAGGTTTTTAGGTGACTTGTTATGAGATAACATAACAAAAATCAATAAAATTCATTTTGTAAAGGACAATTTTAATGATTATTTTGTTTTTTAAAAGGCAATTCATACTTATTTTTTGGTTGACTCTTATTACAGAGTAGTGAGTTTACTCCTCACTAGGTACCTCATACAAAATTTAATATTAATAACAGTTATATATATATATATATAGTGCTATATATAGTGTATCAAAAAATACTTTTACAAACTTTGGTGGAAATATGTTCATATGGACATTTTGCTTTGTTTATTTTTTTCAAGCTTGTAAAGGTATTTTGTGTTGTACATTTTAACAGTGTCTACCATAAACTTTAAACTTAATTACTGAAAAATGATGGATTTGTAAACATATGCTTATGCGGAATTTTGCCCTTTTTCTGATGTGAGAAACCTGCCCCCAAAGTTTATAAAAGTATTTTTGTTACACACTCTCTCTCTCTCTCTCTCTCTCTATATATATATATAGGGTGTAATAAAAATATATAGTGAAGGCATGAGGACCTGAAGGAAACAGTAAATTACCTAACAAGTGTGACAAAGTGCTAAGTTAAAGAGTCAAGCATGGTTTAGAGCTACAAGGGACAGGAAATTGCAGAGAACTGTGATCATGAACAAAGATGGCATTCAAAAGAAGTATGAAAGTTGGTAATTTTTAAGTAATTTTTTAAGGGCCAAATGGTCAAGGGTCATCTAAGTGGTTTGTTTGATAGTTTGTAATTTTAAAAAATTCAAATCACACACATGCACAACGTAACAATAACAGCAAAAATGAGAGAAGGAAATTAAATAAAATCCTGAAAATAGTTGTACTTTCTTCTTTGATTGTCGATTTCTCAGCCACACCCTTGAAGAAGGAAGAACAAAAAAGACAACAGTTTGTAATTTCATAATAATCAATGTCACATACATAAAAATGGTTTAGAAGTTAATGACAGCTTTCAGGTTTAGTCTCAGCCTCTCTTTACTTGTTACTTTGAAACTTGGTCGCTTATGTCACTCAGCCAGCTAAAATTATTGTCATTACAAATAAGACCCATTACACATCAGCAGACAATGCTTGTGAGGAGTTGTTCACTGGACAAAGGATCTTCAAGTGTAAGGTAATGGTGGGCAAAAGAATTATTTAGATGAGTCTAGAGTGAACGGCACAGTGAGCAACAGTAGTTTATGATTATCAATTGTTCATTTTGTTTGTTGACAAAGACAGGCATTTGAAAACATTTGATTATCACCACCTGTTTCCTCTGCTCTGCCACTGAAAAGGCTGAACACTAACATTCCAGAGCCACTAGACTATGAAGACTTTGGATATACTAGGTAAGCAGGCATTCTTGCAGAGAAAATCATATTATAGCCATTAATAGTATGTTGTCTTGATTTCTAGGAAAACCAAAAATTGAGAGCTGGTGGCGGGGAAGAAAATATATATTATATATATATAAGGGTTATGGAGTGGGTAGTGGGGTTGAAATAATGAAAATGGAAGGAAAAGTGAATTGAAACCTGGGAATGTGTAATAAGAAAATTAAGATTGAAAATGCAAGAAAGAAGAAAGGATTTCATTATTTGAACATGTGATTGTGTGTGTGTGTGTGTATTAAGGAATTTCACATTTATTTTCCCTTGAGAAAAAAAAAGTCTTGGTTCTTTAATTTTAGGATAGGGAAAGTGATTTTTGATTTCCCAGCACATGGAAAGAGGTTCTTTTTGTAATTAATATGTGAGAGAGAGAGAAGAAAAGAAAGAAGAGAAATAGAGAGTGATGGAAAGAAAAGAGAGATAAATAGACAGAGGTTGATAGATGATAGAAAATAGAGATAAGGCAAGAAGATGAAGTAAAAAGGAAAGAGAGAAAAAGAATGTTAAAAGGAGAAAGAGAATAAATACAATTCTAAATAAATAAGGAGAGAGAGAGAGAGAGAGAGAGTGAGAGTGATAAAAAAAAAGATTGAAAAGTGAGATGAAAGAAAGAAAAAGTGTAGCATTGAGAAAAGGTGTTCGATAAAGATATTAAGAAAGAGAAATATAGAAGAAAAGAAAAAAAAATGGGGAAAATGAGAAAAAGAAAGGGGACCAAAAATTTAAAAATGAAGGAAAAGTAATAAACGAGTGTTTGAAAGACGGTATAATTACAAATAAACTAATTAACAAGCGTCAAATTATTAAATGAAATAAAAACCTAATTTACAATATCAATGTGGTTTGCAAAATAGCATATAAAAAATAAATGCCAGCTCAGCAGAATGTTGGATTTTCTCATGAAAATGCAAATGAAACCAAAAATGGTATAAATAATAATTATCATCATAGTTTTCAAAAAGTCGGTTTTCCTTATTCATTCATGTGTTTATTCGTATAAATATATTGGTAAATTTTCATTTTAGGTCCCGAAGGCTTTTCATCCTTCAAATTTATCCAAAATAGCATTATTTCTGTGCAAATGTATATGTTGAACTCAAATCAACAATTAGTTTCTGAAGAAACCTACCTTTTTTGATCTGAAAGTCCATAAAAAAATTAACTATATCTCGCACTTTTTCTCTCCCGTAACTCTCACAAAGTCATGTAATTAACTGCAGAATGATGTTCTGTGTAGGCAACAAATTTCAGTCGATTTACTTCCTTTACCGAAACTTCCAGCTATTTACTTCCTATAATGAAAGTAATACGCGCAGAAATACAATAGCGTATTACTTTCATTACAAGAAGTAAATAGCCAGAAGTTTCAGTAAAGGAAGAAAATCGACCGAAAATAGACTGAAATTTGTTGTCCTACACAGAAAGTCATTCAGCCATTAATTACATGACTGCATTAGAGTTATGGGAGACAAAATGTAGTTTGATTTTTTTATGGACATTCAGATCAAAAAGGTAGGTTTCTTCAATAACTAAATGTTGATTTGAGTTCAGCATATACATTTGCACAGAAATAATGCTATTTGGGATAAATTTGAAGGGAGGAAAAGCCTTTAGGACCTAAAATGAAAATTTACCAATATATTTTGTATATGAAACTGAGCTTTTGATAATATGACCTGAATGAAGAGGATGTGCTTTCTTTAAAAAGATCAAATAGAAACTTGTTGTGATGTTCTTTATGGATGAGAGGTAAAGACACTGGATCAAAATGGTGGTTTCTCTCACAAAGGGGTTCTAACCTTGTCAAGGAGCAAATTTTTTTTAAGGTTTCTCAAATGTGCCAGTCAGTAGATTTAAGAAAATAAAAATGGTATGTCAATTTCAAATAAAAGTATCAACCACAATAACATTTAAAAGAAGGAAAATCAGCTGACTACACTACCATGGTTTTAACCTTTTTGTATCGTCAGGCATTATATATTCACTGATCAGCTAACGCTTTTTTGAACGCATAACACTAGCAAAATATTATTGCACATACTTTCATCTGGGTTTGTCTGAGCCCAAAATGAATTTTCTAATGCGTATATATCTGAACATTATTTAGAACCTTTCAGTAAATGATACCTAGCTAACTTTTATCAAGAAGATTCAAGGGGTTACTGTAAGTAGATGAAACAGAGTGGAGAATAAAACAACAGTATTTGCGGAAATAAAAGTTAACAATTGATACTGGATTTAAATTTTGGAAAATCGCAGTTGACAGGAAATCAAGATGTCAGATGAAAGTTCCATGAGCAAGAAGTATGAGAGAAGAAACTATTAGCATTGAACTTATCATTACATCTAGCAATTTCAATAATATAATGATGAATCCTAGTTGTCAATCTAAGACTGTGTTTAAATTTATAAAGTCAGTGTACAAAAGAGAAAACATTACATTATGTTTATGAATTTACTAGCAGTATAGCCCGGCGTTGCTTGGGTGTAATGAAAGCTTTAAAACTAATCCATGGTCCTGGAGCTCAGACTCTCTGGACGTTGGCACGAAAAACTAAAAAGCAATAGTTGTTTCCAGTTAAAGTGAAACCACAGACTGAAAGAAAAATGAATGGATGTAAGTCAAATTTTGATTACCTGGTATCAATATCAAATAAGCTTTTTTTGTCGTAAATTGAATTTTGAAGGCTAAATAAGTCCTGTGAGTAAATGGTATCATGGCTGAGACTAAGAACTACAATTATATCTACTTAGAGCCAAACCCGAAGCAAAAACTAAAATAAAAGGACTGAAAAAAATACAGACATACAGGCAGATAAACAGACACACACACAAACATCTTGCCTTTTATATATATATTACCGATTTTCTGCACTATTGTAAGAACTGCAATCTTGAAACTTCTGAATATCGTTTCTCATGTCTTTGTCTATGAGTGTATCAAATTTGATTAAAATCGGACCACTTCTTCTATAACCCGATTTTTTCGATTATCGATTTTTGATATTTATCAGGGGTACCTCAATGCAAAACCTAGCTAAGAACACTCGCAGACGCTTATAGTACAACTGTGTAAATTTTCAAGGAAATCGGTTCAGCCGTTTTGGAGTCTATAGGTAACGGACACACACACACAAAGTTCCATTTATAAATAAGTTTAGATCTGGATGTGAAGCATCTGAAAGATTTCTTTTATGTGCCATGTTCCTTCAGGATATGAGCAACCGCACCTCTGTATTATAGAAATTAGATTTTAGCTAATACCAACTCTGTTTCTATTTATTGCTCGACAATTTTAAGGAAGAAGATAAGAATAACTATTGATAAAATTGTACGAGGAATTTTGTTTGTTTCTCATTCTTGTATACAGCCTTTCTTTTTATTTGATGTGCTGCATCCCTTTGGGACATGGGCAATCATGACTCTTCAAAACTTTGTATCCCTTGTAGCTCTTTGCTATTTTTTTTTCCCCTTTGTTAAGGCTCTGGACCCCCACAACTATTCCACCATCCATTTCATCAGGCTCACTGCCTTCTCATTTGCCCTCAATACGCTCCGTGAGTGTTAAATTTTTAAGACCATCCTTCCCCATTATGTGACCAAAGAATTTCAGCTATCTCTTCCTGATGTGCATTGTGGTGCAGCGGATATCAGCTTGGAAAGAGAAATCAGAAAGCCGAGTTTGAATTCCAGTTGAATTTGTTGCATTCACTTACATGCAAATACCCTTGGGAAAGGTATTAATCTGCCGTTTCTCCCTCCAGCTATGGGTTAAATATCATAAATTGGGTTCTACAGGGCAAATAAGACAAACTAGATTCTATAGTCTTGGTTGGCAACCAGTCTACTGCAGAAAGTAATGACATCCTACTGCGGGAAAATCTTCTGACCAGTCAGTCATGTCTCTTTTGAGACATGATCACCCAAGGGTGTATCACGTATGGCACTTAACTGACTGATTTCCTGATTCTGAGTATACATAACTGTTCTTTCTGTTGCCATTTTCTGGAAAAAATTCCTTTTTGTTTACACAGACTGTTCATAGAATTTTCAATATCCTCAATATCAACTTGGATATTCAAAAATTTAATTGCAACATGAATTGTTATCTACTGTCTTCCTGATTACTCTTCTATTGTTCTTCCTCCTGAATAAGCTTTCATATTCTAATTATTCCCCTCTCAGTAACCCCTTATGTCTTAATGACTACACAGCCTAATGAAAGACAAACATGATATGATGATTCAATGAATAATAATATAATAATAATATATAATAATATAATATAATATAATAATATATATAATAATAATATATAAAAACAGCTGGCGGTAGGGATGGATATTTTTGTTGTTGCAATCGGGAATTCTCACTTTATTCAGATTTAGAATAGAGAGAGAAAGTTTTTGTCTAAATTTCTGAATGACATGTTGTCATTATTTACATTCAGACTATTGTCTTCATCTTTGTCATCATCAGAGTAGACTACAGATCTAGTAGATTAAAGTGCTGGATTATGAATTTGGTGACAGTAATTGTGAGTTCAATACCTAGGTCAGGCAGTGTGTACTTAGTCTTTGTGAAAACAGGATGAGCAATAACTGACCAGTGCTAAAAATAAGAACTAGATGAGATAGCCCAAGACATTGGCATTGGAACAAGAACAGTATACTCTTGCAGATTAAATAAAGAGTTGAGTTTGGAATTTCCTGTAGGATACCAGGATTAATATACATCTGATTATAGCCAGAGGACACAAAGGCTGAAACTTTGTGATAACAACAACAAAGATGAGGATAATAGTCTGAATGTAAATAGTGTAACTAATCAGTATGTTTGCAGAAAAAATTAAAGATATGGCACATATTATTTCCAAAGTGTTTAACAAAGGTTAATAATGAGAATTATTGCTCGAAAGTCTTTGATGAATGTAGTTAATACTTTATACTGATTATGACAAAAGTCAACTTATGCTAGGATCCAAAATATAAACTTATGACATTCATTAATAGAGAAAGTTTCTGTCTGAATTTCTGGATGATGTACTGTAATTATTTACACTGTTTACATTCAGACAATTGTCCTCATCTTTGTTGTTATTATAGGGTGTCTGTCAATCCAGGTACACTTCCGAGAATTTTGAACTAGACCTTTTATTTAATCTATGGAGATAGATTGTTCTCATTCTGCTGTCCATGTCTAGGGATATCTTGCTTTATTTTATTTAGTCCTGCTCAGTTATTACTCACCAAGTATCCACTGAATTTTAGTTTACACTACCCAGACTAGGGATTGAACTCACAATTATATATCACAAAATTCACAAACACTCTAATCAACTTGGTTATAATGTAAAATGATATAAAAAGGAGAAGTTGAACTGCAAGTTGGTTTCATTATTTTCAATTATCTGACTGTTCAGAAAGGTGGAGAAGCTGAACCAAAGAAAAATCTTTCCTTTAAATCTTAACCTCTTTTTGTATTGCCATTATAATTATCAATCTTATGATTACTATTAAAGTATCTGCCACTTATTACTTATTATTTCTTATTATAAATTTAATGCTATCATTATAACAGCCATCTTCAATGCTAAATTATACTAGAGATGATACCTTATCCCAGAACTTTAGAACCACTGACAATGCTAGCTTTGTTTTAGTCCTAGTCTATTTAAGCTAGAAAAATTAGTCTAAATCAAACATATTTTAATCAAAGTGCCTTATAAAATGTCTTTATGAGTTAATAATCAAAAAGTATAATGTAGATAAGTCCAAAATTAATTTTTGCTCAAACCAATTTAAAGAATAAAAAGATATCTTTTATTGGGAATTTTTCAAAGTTGAGCTAAAGTTGTAAAAATAAAATGAAGCAGAAAACAGAACATTGATAAACTTATTTTTCTTTTATGTTTGTTAAATATGAAAATATCTAAATATACAATAAAAACAAAATGCATTAAACACCTCAAAGCCTACAAAAACTACATCTTCTCTTCCTGAAAAATGAAATATTTATTAAATATTAAAAGCACATAAAACAAAATAGAGAAAAAAAAATTTTGAAAATGGACAAAAATCATAAACACTGTAATATATATATATATATATATATATATATATATATATATAAAAAAGAAAATCATTTTTTAAAAAATTCAAAATGCAAATATTTTCCCTCTCTATGTTTGTTGCTTCCCCCCACAACCTTCAAATTTAATTGTTCCAAGTACTCTGTTCAGTCAGCAAAGAGTTAATATCTTACCGGCAAAGAAGTTCTTTTAGCTGTGCTAATCATTCGATTCATGTTCTCCAATGGTCGGAAGAGACGAATTTTATTATCAACTCCACGATATGCCTTCATTCCTTCAAAAAGCTAAAAAAAAAAAGAAGAAAAAAAATGGTAATGAAGAAATGAAAGACTGAATGAAGAATTGAAAGAATGAGCAAACAGATGAAGAGTTCTTTGGAAATCATAAATGAATTTTAGTTTACACTTCAAAACACTCAAATGTAAATTGACGAATGCACTGCATTAAAACAAGCTTTGCACTCATTGAGTAATGAGAAACATTAACTAAAAGATTCAAATATAGGTTGACAATTGATTATCTGTTGTCTTTTCAAAAATCATGATTAACCTCAAATATAAGGATGCTACTTATAATTGATGATGATGATGATGATGATGACTATGTGGCAATTTCAGAAATTTCTTTTGACTGCCTCAGGAGATAAACAAAGAAAATATATTGGAAGAAAAAACTGTTAAAAGTACAATAAAGCAAGAAAGGAAACATCAATAGTCTAACTAAACAAAGTGTAAAAAACTCACTAAAATAATTAAAAACAAATATTTAAATAGAACAACAAAAGTAAAAACAATAAAATAATTGCAGACAAAAATTTATCAATATTAAAAGATGATTATACTTTTTAATATTTATTCCATCTTCAACAGTAACTCCTCTTCTGCTTGCTTATGATATTTAAAAAAAATAAAGCACTTCCACCTTCTATTAGAGTTTTTTTCTTTCTGTTTGCATGGAGATAATTAATGCTTTTTTTCTCATATTGTTTTGATGTATTTTGTTCTTTTAAAAAAATTTAAAAGAATTAATTAAATGTTGTCTTTGCCAACCTCTCTTTGATGCTAAGTCAGTTCCTATTTGTAGAATTGATATTGTAACTATTTGAAAATGCCAATTATCTTTAAGTAAGCTTAATAATTATTTATTATGAAAGTATCATTACTGGTATAGTACATTGACTGATGGAGAAGAGTGCAAACAAATTAAAAATTTCTCTTTGTTTATAGCTCTTATCTGATGAAGAAACTTCAGAAGTATTTTGGAAAATAGCAGTTAACAGATGCAAAGTTACATCCCTTGGACATATCAATTTACACTTATAAATTTGTAGGATCATTTAAGTGAAGATTGCTTAATTCTCTATGTTAAAATATTTTTATGGTATTGCACTAGCAAAAACTATGCTACAATGTGCCATTTTTTCTGAGTTATGGAACAAACAGACAAGCATGCTGTAATTCGGATGATGGATAAAAAAATTTAATAAAAGCCTTATAAGCTGAAGTTCACTAGGTATATTTATCATATAAGTAGACTCTTAAATTTTTACCACTATCAGTCAATTAATACCAAAAAACGTTAATTTGCATATTAAAATTTTCCAGTATAGTAATTCTAGGGTCAATCAGTTTGTTACTTAATAACAACAGAAGACTGCCCCACCAATATTTTATGTACAAACTTATATTAATATTTAATGTAAGTATATCTTGAAAATTTTCCAACATCAATTGGTCAAAACCAATTTTGTTGTGACTTGCAAAATATCTATTATTATTATATTTCTTCTTTTTATTGGTGAGTAAAACAATTAGGACAAGAAAAAAATTCATTTGGCTAGTATCCTATCTAAAATGTTCAAGTGTTTTAATAAATTTAGTTCCCACTAGACTTGAACTTTAAGTGATTGAACTGTATGGCAACAAATTGATTCAGGAACATATATCTAAACTGGGACCTATATTAAGCTATCCTTTCATCAACACACTCATTTCTTTAACAGAGATTTTAAAAAAATAAATGCCGATAACCATTTTCCTCTTGTTGAATCTTATAGTAGGATTTTTGTTTTAAATGCTATGTCCCTTAAGGACATAAGTAAACATGACTCTTGATAGATTCTGTTTCTTTATTACAGGTTAAGTATCTTTTATCCTAAATCTGAAAGTTTTTTTATGTGCTGACATGACTTGCCACAAACAGAAAATTTCAGAAAACTAGCAATGTAGCCTGAGTTAGTGCCAGTTTTTCGTTTGCAACACCTTCATTCATGAATTACTTACCAGGTGTTTCATGCTCAGTAAAGATATTATTCAAAATATCAAAAAATCACATACAGAAAGTACAACACATTACTTTTATATGAACTCTTAATTTCAACACTTAAAAATCCATGTTAGCATTACATGACTAGTGCCATTACCTTTATTTTTATCTACACAAAATTTTCTAAATTTTATCTAAAACTACTTCCAGGGTATGTTATTTATAAATAACTACATTCAGGGCTTATGTATATAAGTTGTGTGATGAAATGAAAATGAATACTGTGCTTATGCTTGGGTTGCATTCACATGCTGCTTCTTTTTATAGATGTCATATATAAATTAAATAGCCTTTATTCCAAAATAAAAAAAAATTGAAAACCAAAGCACTTCCAGTTGCAAGAATATTGCATAAAGGATTCTGAGCTTGTATTTGTGAATTGTCATGACATTTTAGAAGATAAGAGAGATTTTCTGTTGCCTTCTCCACATTTTTTGATTCAGAGTGGTCATCCTAAACTGGCTGCCACCCATAGCTAGAGAGTCTACTTTGCTATTTAACCAATAGTATTTGAGAAAGAAGATCAGTCTATACTTTTCCTAAAATATATTTTTGCTAAAGTGAATACAACAGCCAGTTAGTTAAGTGCCATACGTGATACACACTTTGGTGATCATGTCTCGAAAGAGATGTGACTGACTGGGCAGAAGATTATCTCACAGTATGTTGCCATTGCTTTCTGTGGTAGACTGGTTGCCGACCAAGGTTATAGAACCCAATCTGTTCTATTATTTAACACATAACTGGAGGATAAAGATGGATTAATACCTTTTCCATGGGCATTTGAGCTTAAGTGAATGCAAGGAATTCACCTAGATTTCAAACTTGGCTCCCTTGTCATTCCGAGTCAATATCCCCTGCACCACAATGCACATCCTGAATACAACAGAGAAGTCGAGATTTAGGCGAGATTTGAACCCAACTTGCTGATTCTCTAATTCCACTGCCAATCATCATTATTCTCTCTCTCTTACATAATGGCAAGTTTTCTGTAAGCAATTAGTTAAAGCTCTCATCAATTTTACACACACATATACTGTGCAAAATAGGTTAGCATTTTTAACAAGTGAAAAATAGCATTGGTGTTTCTATCAGCTTAATGCTTAATTAAAGACATACTGATAAACATTTTGTTGTTGGCATATACATTATATAGTATCATACGTGTCTCTAGTTTCTATAATTATGTGAAACTTTTCATGAGAAAAGTACAGATTGATGCAGTTAGATTTATTTGTATAAAAAAGAATGAATAGTTGTAATATGAATTCAGAAGATATGTACACTGACAGAAAATAAAACTGTAACACCTAAACATTTGTTTCAATTTACTTCATAGAAATACAGTTAATATTGCCTAGATTATAGTAACTGATGATATATTTGTACAGGTTCAAAAATAAGGATGTACATCAATAGTACTCAAACCAATCTTAATATGCTGAATCTCTTCCTTGGGGCATTAACACAGGCCTGTACTTTGATGTGTGCATATCATTCTGTGATACATAATCTACATTTTTTGTATCAGCCAATACAATATAAGAGTTGTAAGTAAGTTAACTGAATGAGTCAAGCACAGCCCCACCATGCCAATGTTGATGATGTCAGCTAAGGATGTTGCAAACTTCTCATTGAAGATTTTCAGTAGGAAACGGCACATTTTCTTCCTTGGATAGATATTTTTCTGCAAACCCATAGAATTCTGATTTATCTGGCTTTTTTTTTTCTTGGAAATTTTTCCAATCTTAGATAGCTTTAAGAAAGTCTGTTTTTTATTTCTGATATATATATATATATATATATATATATATATATCATTCATCTCACCCGAAGCAAGGTGGGGCTGCCACTAGTGTGTAGTGGGGTTACAGAGAGAGAGAGAGAAGAAAAGATTGGAGTATTGAAGAAAGAATAAAAGATGAACAGGATTCAAGAAGATAGAAGATGGCAATTGATATAGCATTTAAAGTTTTAAGATTGTAGCTATCAGGGAAGCAAGTAAATGGAAGGGAGTTTCACAGGTGGAAAGTGTGAGGAAAGAAACTGTAGGAGAAGAAGTGACAGTTACATTTAATTATTTCAATGGCAAAAGAGACCTAGATTCCAACCTAGTAGAATCTGTAGAAAAAGATATATATATATATATATATATATATATTTTAATTGGGAAGATCAGCTGATTACACTTTTCAGAATGAAAAAAGTTACTAAATGAAAGGTCAAAAATAATTTCTGGATGTATACACATTAGAAAATCCATTTTGGTCTTGTATAAATCTAAATGAAAATATGCACAATATTATTTTGCTAATCTTGACTAATTCCTGTCTTGTTCTAAAATTTTTGTTAAGTGTTCAAACAAAGCATTGGATCATAAGTTAAAATTTAATGCTAAATGATACCAAAATGTTGAAACTATAATAGTGTAATTGGCTGATCTTCCTAATTTGAATATTAAAAGCTCTATATGTTAAATTTTTATTTCTTTCAAAATATGCATTGAGCACTTTTTAATACAACTGTTTACTGGTTTAATTTGACTTTGACTAACTGACTAACAACTGTTTAATAATTATATATATATATATATATATATATATATAAGGTGTGGAGAGTGAACAAATATATTTTAAAAAAAATACAAAATGATTAATTTTAATTTAGTTGAATAAAGTAGAAATTTGTAAACTGCAAGTGTACATTATGAAATCTTGTTTTAATTTGTCAAAGGGTACAGACCTTTTAAAAATGTGAGTGTGTGTATGTGTGTGTGGGTATATATATATATATATATATATAGAGAGAGAGAGAGAGAGAGAGAGAGAGGGAGTTTAAATGCCCATAACAGTTTCTATGAAATGGATAAAAATAATTTCATATCAGATTTTTTTTCTTGTATCCTCCTTTTCAATAAATAATTTTAAAAACTGTCTAAACCTTAACAGGTGGGAATAACAATTTTCCTCAGATTTTATAAGTTCATGAGACGTGGTTATTTTTAAATTACTCTTTTTATTTTTAAAAGAGAAAATATTTGTGTAAACTTTTTGAAGATTCTTTCTTTCAAATTTTAAAATAGAAATAGAAATTTAAACTCAAATATTAAAACTCAAACCAAATCTCATAGATTGTACTGAGGAGTATAGAGCCGAAGTTCTCAACAAAACTAGTCATTGCTGCTGTGGTTGACTCATGCCCAACTGGTTTTAAATTCAGAGTTGTTGTTCTTCTAGTCTGGGTGACAACCAAAGCTAATGAGCCCATTCTGCTTTTATATTAACTTATATCTCACCCATAGATATTGGTAATGATACAAAACCATGTCTTCTAAAATCTAGAAGAATAGATGAATTAATACTTTTCCTAAGGATATTTGCATATGTGAATGTGATGAACTTGATTGGAATTCAAACTCAGCTCTCTGATTCCCATTCTTAGACACCAGATATGCAGGTGGTATAATGGATTGTCATATCAAATACATGTTATCAGCATTTTTTTTTTTTGAGACCTAAGAAGCCTTGTTAGGAAAAACTTCACACAACCCTCTAGCGTAGAGCCCCCATATTGCTTTCATCAAGAAATTAAATTTCTTCTCATTTGTGCTTCCTGTTACAAAATGGATTGAACAAAGCTTGAGACATGCAGAATAATTTTCAATGACCCCTCCACAAACACCAATGGCTTCTAAATATGAGGACAGGTTTATAATTGGGTTCTCGATTCCTTCTAAAGTCTTTTCATTCTCTTTCACTCCTAGTAACCCATTGCATCTTTATGGCATTATTGCTTTGCATGGGGTGAATTGGTTAAAAAAAAATATTACCAGGGGTTACATTCGTGTATTGCAGACAAATATGTTTTAGAAGTTATGCTCCAGGTTTATGCTATTCAATCCCCAAGGTGTCATTCTCACAATACAACTGGAGGCTTACACAATGGTGTTGCAATGTAAGTGGAAGTCTGACTCAAGGCAAACATGCCTGTAGTTCTCTTACAAGTAAACTATTCCCAACAGTTTGTGTTGACACTACTCAGGTCACATGTAATCTTATGTGCTCTGTCAGTGCTTCCTTTAGAACACAGGCTTATGGCCATATCATGTTGAATACACCGGTTCTTGCTCAATCACCAAAGTTAAACAATGTTGAGCCTGGTCAGTACTTAGATGGGTGACTGCTTGGGAATACCAGGTGCTGTAAGCGTATAGTGAGGGATGTGCATTGTGGTGCAGTGGATATTCACTTAAGCACTGGTACCAGTGTAATCAGTTCTCAGGTAGGTATCTATGCAGATAACACCAACTTTTACTTCCATCTCAAGGGAAAACTCCCAACCTGCTGTTGCTCTTCAAAAATACCTCCAATCTGTGACGGGCAGGAGTAGGAAATGACAAGTAAATTTTAATGCTTCCAAAATGAAACTACTATCCTTTAACCACCACATAGAAAGTTTCCTACCAGCCATCAGAATGGATGATGCTAGTCTCCTGGAGAGTGACACTCTGCACCCTCCTTGACCTCACATTCTCAGCTGACCTGAAGAACAACCTCTACATCAAATCTATAGTTGCATCTGTTGCCAGGAATGTTAGGTCACTGTGGCAGGCCAGAAACTTTTTCTCATCAGAATCCATCTTGCATGTTTATAAATCTACTATTCATCTCTGCATTGAATACTATTGCCATATCTTGTCAAGTGCTCCTGCTATACATCTCAAAGTTCTTGGCAAAATCCAAAAAGTAGGAGGTTTACGGCCTACTATCACTCGATCACCAAAGTTAAGCAATGTTGAGCCTGGTCAGTACTTAGATGGGTAACCACTTGGGAATACCAGGTGCTATAAGCGTATGGTGATGGATGTGCATTGTGGTGCAGTGGATATCAGCTCGGAAAGAGAAATTGGTGAGCCAAGTTCGAATTCCAGTTGAATACCCTGCATTCACTTAAGCACTGGTACCAGTTATGGGTTAAATAACAAGGATAGGACTTGGGGACCCTACCCTTAAAAACAAATCCCAATGAATCTTGGTACTCGAAAAGAAAAATGTATTACTAGACACAAAAACTTATATAAACAACAATAAATTGTTGAAAAAAAAAAAAAGGTATTACCAGCAATAAATAAATAAATAAAGTTTAGTTGGCAATAAATGACCCACCGAGGTGTTGATTTGCCATAAAAACAAAACAACCAATCAACCTTTAGAACACATCATTCTTGATGAGAATCTGGACTAATGCAGCTACAAGTATAAAAATATTTATTTGACTGCTGTTGTCAAAATCAAAGTCCCATTAATACATCAAGTCCAACATGTGCAGAAATTCTCTGGAATGACCATTCCAGTTTCTCAAAGGCATATAATGCAATCGCTTTCAAACAGCTTGAATTGGACAATGTGTATGTCTCTGTGGCATGTCACTTGTTTGCACTTGACACTTTCATCATGCTGAACTTTATCATAATGTGCATTATCATTTAAAACTCTGATGCAGATGGTGGGCCGGGATGAGACACCTGAAGCCTTTGAAAATTTGATAAGAATATTTACTGCCTGCTGACATTCACTTAATCTACCCAGGTAAAAATTGACAACATCTTTCTGGGTGTTGTAATTTTATTTTCCATCAGTGTTTTTAGAAACTTGATAAAAGAAATCTTAACAGAAGTTTCCACTCAGAAAACTTGTAATGTATTGGAAATTAAAACCCAACTGAAAAATAATCTCCAGCTCAAAACACTATATTCAAAATTGGCTCAACAGAAAAAAAAGAAAATGTTTCAGTCAATGAAAAGTTTTAAAAAGAAATTAGATAAATATATCTATATGTGCTACCTTTACAAGCTAATCTTATTAAAATATTACTTAACGGCGCAGCTAAACACAGATCGTTTAGTTCACATGCTGTTTTGCTTGAGCCTAGGCACTCCTTTATTCCCACAGCAATAGCAAACTTTATATCAAAGAAGCTGCTTTAAATCATAGCTAATAATGGAAACCGTGACTGATTTTTACTACTTCTAAATCAACTCATTTTAAAAACTGTATCTGAATTCAGGGATTTGAATCTTACAAAGCAAATTAATACAAAAATATATTTTCTTTCTTAAACACTGTTCAGGCGCTCTCCACCTTTCCATGGAAATGGACTATTTGAATCACTATATAAAATAGTGATTATACTGGGAAGAGTATGAACCTGATGATAGACAAACATATATAATACTATTGAGTTTCAGAGTTTAGGTGGAAACATTAAAGGTATAGAGTTGAAGTAGATTTTAGAAGGAACTGGAAATCCAGTCCTAAACATGAAACAAGAGATAAACCTATATTCCTGTTCAAAAGTCTTGAGAGGAATGTGAACCTAACAATAAAACACTATTCTATAATTGTTTAAGTGCTATTGTTTAATACATGTTAGTTATGGTGTCGCAAAGTATCTCTTGATAATGTCTACAGAATAGCAATCTTTTCCTTAATTCTTTTGTTAATCTTTTATTGTTTTGACGGCACTCATTTGACTTCCATAGACTCAGTGAAAATATTCTTATTATTATTCTATGTGCCTTGTCCTTTCAGGATGTAGGCAATCACGGCCTTCCACATCTACCTATCCCTGGTGGCTCTTAGCACGCTTTCTCCTGTTATACCATGCAACTCCCACTCTACCATCCACCTGCTCAAGCCCATCAAGCATGTCACATGCTTTCCTCTGTCTCTCTTTCCCCCTATCTGGCCTGTTAGTATCAGATTTTCCAAGCCCCCCCCCTTCCTCATTGCATGTCCCGGGAACTTTAACTGTCTTTTCCTGATGCTCAGTATTAATTTCCTTTTCATTTCCATTCTTTCCAAAACCTCATCATTGCTCACGTGCTTGATCCATGATATCTGCAGTATCCTTCGATATAACGACATTTAAGTTGCTTTAAGTTTTTCCTTCATGTTCGATGATACTGTCCAGCATTCACTGCCATATTAAAAAACGGACATCACATAGCAATCCAGTACTCTCTTCTTTGTTTCTAGTGAAATTTTCCTGTCTCTTAATACTCTACTCAGATTCTGGAATGCATTATTTGCATGCCAATTTGACTTTGTATCTCTGTGTTGCAGTTTCCCTCTTGTTAGAAGACTTCCCAGGTATTTAAATTTTTGTACTTACTTGATTTTAGTATCCCCCACCTGTATTTTATATTTTGGGCTGCTCTTTTTGGTGATGGCCATGCATTTGGTTTTCTTGCAGTTTATTTGTAGTCATTTCTTGTCACTCTCTTCAGCTACCTTCTGCAGGAGGTCTTGGAGTTTCCTTTCAATGTCTGCTATCAGCATTATATCATCTGTGTACCTTATGTTGTTCAGATTTGTGGCCTCTGATGACAAATCCTGGGATAACTTCTATAGACCTCAGAATAGTCTTGTTGTACAAGTTGAATAGATCTGGCAAAGAGACATATCCTTGTCTTATGCCACTATCTTTGCATATCTGCTGAATTCATTACTTGTCCATATACAAGTAGTTTGCTGTCAGTAGAGATTCTTGATTGCTCTTATGTCTTTCCCAAATGTGATGAGATTGTTGAGCATTTCTATCAATTCTTTATGGCATACTTTGTCAAATGCCTTCACATAATTGATAAAACATAGGTACACATCCTTTCTCATTTGCATTGCCCTTTCGGAGAGCATCCTAATTATAAATATGGTTGTATTTGTATTGCCCTTTCAAATAGCATCCTAATTATAAATATGGTTCCTTATTCCAGTGTCTTTGACGAACCTGCACTATTCTTGCCCTATCTCTGGTGTGATTCTGCTTCTCGCTCTATTCATCAGGATTTGAATAATGAATTTTGTAATGTGGCTTATCAAACTGATTGTTCAGTAGAGTTTGCACTTGTTTGCACCTGACTTCTTAGGCAGTGCTATGAAAATGGAATTGCTTAGGTCATTCAATATTACACCACTGTCATAACTTTCATTTATCATGTGTAATTTTCTCTACACCGAATTTGTCCAGGGCTGTCAGCATCTCTATTATAATGCCATCTGGTCCAGCTGCTTTGCTTCTATTCAGTTTGTCCATTGCAGCTTCCACTTTGGACTTTATTATTTCTGGTCCATCCTCATCTTTGTGTATTGTCGGTTGCACTCTCTTGTTGTGGAAAAGATCTTTTATATATTCTTCCCATCACTGGAGTATTTCCTCTTTCTCCAATATGATCATTCTATCCTTGGATTTTATACATCCTGTTGAGGAGCAGGTTTTTTGTCCTGTCAGTTCTCTTATTTCTTTATGCATGTCTGCTTTATTAGTCTTGCTCAATCTTTCTACTTCTGCACATTTGTTGCTGAGCCATTCCTCTTTAGCCTGTCTAAACATTTAAAATATCTTGATTATAAAAAGTAACATTTTTGGAGCATTCTAATGATGACAAAACTCATTAATTGTAATAATTTGCCAACATATAACTAAATAGTCTAAATGTCACATTCATGTTTCCCACTGCTTATAACTGATTTGCTTTCTTAAAACAATTTCATCTTCTCTTGTTAACTAGTTGCTTCATATTTCAATAAAGAAAAGATTCAATTCTTGTCCAGTTGTTCAGTATTGTGGTAGATCTTTTACATGCCAAATCCTTTCAGGATGGCTCTCTGAAACTCCTTGTTGTAATTTTTACCCTTTACCATTCTTTTTTGTCTCTGTTCAGCCAGCCATTCATACATACTTAAGTCGGTTACTTGTGGCTTAACCCTTGCTTTACATGCTCTCAGTATGTCATGTGAGTGTTAAATTCTCTAAGCTCTCTTTCATTATTATGTATCACAGAATATTCTGATTGAAAGAATAAGTTTGTTTCTTGTTCTTATTTTTCTTAAATCTTCCCTGTGGAGTACATGTTCTACCCATCTTATTCTTATCAATCAACTACAAAAACAGTATAGCTTAATTTTTTTTATAATGTGCACCCTGTACAAGGCCAATGAGCCACTGGAGGTAGAGAGTTACAAAGTAAGAGCACAGTTTAAGAGGATATGTGAGGAAGATAACAATTAAATCTAGACTTGAACAGGTTAAAATTGTCATGATTGGGGAAGCATCCTCTTAGGAGTCAGTTCTACAAAGTTGTGATTCAGAGAAAGAAGAGAAACTTACATATCACTATTGGAAGGTGATTCACTACAATGTACATGCGATGATAGTTAAAACAGGTGGAACTAAAGAATGTAGTTTGTCTGAACATTTTCTATAGAAATAGTGATGGAGTAGTGAGAAGCTTGCAATGTTTCATTTATGGGAAAGGGGTTCTATGATAATAAATAATTCATCACCTGAAAAGACATATAGACATTTTTAAACTCTTTCAAGACTGGAAATTGAAAATTTAATAATAAAAAAAAAGTTAACATGTCCTACCCAATGTGCTAGGCCCAAATTTACACACCTTGTAGAATGTCTACAAGGCTAACCCTAGGTAAAGTTATCAGTCACTCATTATCTTAGTAGGTTTTTTATAACTTGAACAAAATTTAAAAAAAATAATTTTCCAATCTTTAAACCAAATTTTGCTATAAGCATATTTACTTACATCTTGGTCTTTGCACATGATATAGAGGACCAAAATCAAACAAACCAAATAAAATAGTAAATGAATAAACTTTCTATGAATAAATGCATGTGTGTTAATAAAATTCTTCAGAATTTTGACATGCCTCTACTATCATAAATTAAGGGAACCCAACCCAAATAACTTGAGAACTAGCTATGATTCGCTCTCTCTATATAAAATATATTTTATAAAAGAAAAATCAACCAAGTTATTTTTCACTTATGTATCTTTGAATATGTCTTCTACCTATTTTTTTTTTTTACAAAGGTCACAACTATATATTTTGATAAAATTGTTTTCAATTTCACTCTTTTGCAACAGTGTACCGACTTTTTAACAGAGAATTTTTAAAAAGTTAATTCATTAATCACTGAAGGATTTACAAGGATCTACTATTAACTGATAGATTTTGCATACAATGACAATAACAACGTTACCAGAAAAAAAATGAAAATCCAAAAACACATTATTGTTATCATTGATATTTTATTATTTGTTTTAAATCATCTTATTATTCTTACTTTTTTTTCTAAAAATATTCTAGATCACTCTATTCTAAGAGCAACAGAGCAAATGCGTAACCAAAAAAAAGTAGTTACTTCCAACAAAACTTGAACTCCTATCTCAGTAGCCTGTCTTTCATGGAAATCATTTTGCTTACAAAAGAGCCAGTAATTAAGCAGAACAAAATCTGCACTCATTTTGTCACTCGTTCCTTTATGATTCTTTGTTTTTAATACCAAATAATAGTAACTTCTCAAATCAACAATTTTTATTATTACTTGATATTGTTTTTATTATGACAACCTGAGTCTATCAGTTAAAGAGTACTGGGACCAAAAGTGTTATGATAAAAAGCAAAAATAAAAGGGAGCAAAAATAGTACTATAATAAGAATGATAACAAATTCTATCGAGTACTTTATTGGTAGAACAGCAGATTTGCCTTTGTGAGAAAGCTACTGAAAGTGCTCAACATATTGTCAGTGGCTGCACTCAGCACAAAAAAAGCACAGATGATAACATGAAATTCATAATCTGGACAGGTTAATCGGTACCAATATATGAAAAAAGAAAACCTGATTACAAATTTCAACATTATTTTTTATGTTTTAATAAATCATGTGATATGAGCATATTTTGTTTTGGCTTTCATAGGGGTGCCAATTAACAATGAATTTACATTGAAAACTGGATCTCCCTTCTTTATGAAATTTAATAAAAAAAAATTGTAATTTATAATCTGGAGTGGTTAATCTAGAGTAATGATTCTTAACATTTTCTTTTATATATGGACTACTTTTATTCTTAATTATTTTTGGTGGATCCCTATAACCATTCAATGAAAAAAAAAATTCTTTTACTAATAGATAAGTTTAGGAATTGTATTATAGAAGAAGTAAAGATATACACTTTATTTTGAATTAATACTAATTTAGGGAAAATAAACTTGTATTTAAGCTGCAAGTTTTTTTATATTCAGCTCCATCAATGTCAATGATAGTTGAAAATCACCCCTTTTCACACTGTTGAGTCTATTACAGTATCAATTAATTTATATTAATATATTAATATTTTATCTTATTAATATTTAAAATTAACATTATTATTTATTATTAATATATTAAATTAATTTGTATAATAAATCATAATCTTTTATATATATATATATATATATATATAGCCTTTGAGATTTGAAAAAGAAATCACTTGACTGGCGGTCAAGGGTGAGGGAAAATTTACTCATGTCAAAATCATTTGCTCGTCCAACTCCATTTCCTTAACAGTCGCCTTACGTAAACATAGTGCGAATCGCTGCCGAAAAACAAAAAATGAAATTTTAATTAAAATTTCGAACGTGTTAGAAAGGCTTTAAAAGATTTTTAAAAAATAATAACAAAATTTGATCTTGAAAGAATTTGAAAGAAGTATGCATATTTTTTTTCTTTCTTTCAAATGTTTGTTTTTACTTTTTGTAAGCAGAGAGAAAATATAGATGTTCAGTCAAGGATAATATTTTTCCAAATGAGTTTCTAAAAATCTGTGAGCACCTTTAATCTGGGTGACATAGACATTGGAAGTGTTAATTAAATGAATGTTTACACTGACCGGTATGATAAAAGGTCATTGTAGGTCATTCTAAGTAACTTGTGAATCTTCAATGGCATACTTTTGGGTTGTAAAAGAAATCAAATTTCATTTTTGTATATTTGTGAGATTTTTAAATTAAGTTTTTAATGGAGTGAGTTGATTGTCTAAGTGAAATCTCAAAGGCTATAATCCTTCCTTTATATATCTTTCTCAGTTTTTAATCAACTTTTACAATCACACATCTGGTAAAATAAAAGGGATGCAAACTTAAATTGTTTGATCTCATTTTTTGCTTGTTTTTGAGTTTTTTTATTTTTAATATTTTAATATGGCGTAGATTATAGTAGAAAAATCAATTTTCAGTTGTAACAACTGTTCTGAAGTGGAATTTCTCTATAGATCACTAAAATATTACTGTAGACCCCACACACACCCAAAACTGCTATTATTTGGTGTGGATCCCTAGTAATGTTATGAAAACCACAGTTGAGAACCACTGACCTATCATAATATGAAAATATTTTGAAAAATATGATTATTGCTAGTTGTAGTGTCTGTTGTACAACACTACTGATTTATCTTTATTTATTGTAAGCAATTTTATAATTTGAAATATTTATAGAAATATGAACATGTGTTTGATATAGAATGATTGTGAGATTACCCCCACTTGACTTTGCCAGGCTTGCCAAGATGCTGTTAGGTGCCACTGTTAAACAGCTATAAAAATATGACACTTCCTGTTTCTTCTTTTTTTCTCTTTTCTCTTCTTTCCTTTCAGTACATAGTAGAGGCACCTCCAACACAGGACCCATTCCTAGCATGATGTCATCTTTCTTCTGAGTGACAAAACAATTCTTAATAGATGAATTTTAATATAAAACATGACAATATCACCTCATTGAATTTTATTCTATTTTCTTCCACCACTACATGTAAATGACAACCTATCATTTACATGTGTGCATTTTGTTTGCCACTGCTTTTAGCACAACTAAAAGATTATATTATTCCACAAGATCAACTATTTTAGTTAATCAGAATTTAGATGAGGAAAGTAAGTATAATCAAAAGTTTTTAAATTTATTCAAACTAACAGCAAGTGTTTGAAAACATTAAATTGCTATAAAATAATAAAAATACATATATAGCACGTGAATAACTACTTACATATGTTTTGAAACAAAGAGTGTCAATAAAATCTTATCTGTAAAATATTTTGAAAAATCAAGGGTTAGAAAATTGAATGAAACATATTTGGAGTAATTAAATTTAAAACTGAAATTGAAAGGACTTCATGTGAGAAAAATCTGTCATGGCAGCAACTAACTTAAGTGTCAATGTTTTTCTTTTCACAACAATTGGCTCTGATCCCAAACCATTGCTATTTAGCCTTAAGAAACCAGACAGACAAACTGAGAAAGACAGACAACTGATAGGAAAACAACAGCAACTGAAATCAAAACAATCTACATCAAGAAAGAGAGTGAAAGATATATATATATATATATATATATATATATGTGTGTGTGTGTGTAAAGAGATATAGACAGAAAAGAGAGTGAAGAGTTAGAATAAACAAAGAAGGAAACAAAAAGTGAGAGGGGGGGAAAAAATGTTTGCATTATTTTTGCAAAGTAAAAGAATGCAAGCCAACCGGAGCCATTGATTTGAAAAAAAGAGAATGGATACTGTCTGCTGAGCTCTCCAGTTAAAGCAAGGAAGAACAGTGTGGCATTATTATTATTATCATTGTTTGTATCCAGAGTAGCATTAACCACTAACTGATGTCTGTAGTAACCGGAAATACGCAACACAATGGCCACCGTGAAAATCAATGCTAGCGAGCGGCATTGTACATTGGTCGTCATCGTCATAGTGGTCCAGCAAAGTGATTAGGGGAAAGTATGGGTGAGCAAGAGTGAGGACAACATCGCTGTCATTAAAAATGCACATAGTTAGTGATTATTATGGTCAATATTGAATTGTTGCCCGGACCAATTTTCCAGAAAAGGACTAAGCAAAGCTTTGATAAATAGAGCTTACCAAACGGCGAACAATCTTCACTAATTAATGATGACGTATTTGAAAACTACATCCGACGGTCAAGGCACAGCCAAGTCAGAGTGGGCACTGACGACGAGCCAGGTGGGTGTGCAGGATCTGATGGGGGACAAGGATGAGATGAGAGTGGTGGTGGATGGTATGGTCGATTGATGATTGGACCAAAGAGAAGTAAGATATAGAAAAACCGAGTTGGTGTTCTCTTCTTCTTTCTTGGAAAGCTAATAGTAATACCGAGACCGTTCTTGGAATGGACGGGTATTCATCTGCTGAAGACAAGCAAAATGCTGCACAATGGTCTTTAAGTGCCAGGACATATACTTTCAGGCGGTTTAATTATACCCGGGACAATGCCCCCCACATATTTGCTTGGGAGGTTTTCTTATTTGATGGGGAGTGGAGCAGAGTGGCAAATGCTGACCAAGCCGACAGATCAGAGCCAGCAAGTTTTCCTACTGTCTGATTGAAGACAAATAACTCGAACAGAGCGGTTATCAAACGATCGTCTTTAAGGGCTGCTGGTCTGTTATTTCTTTTTGGGTTTCAAGCAAGAATACACACTGTTATTCAACAGAGGACAGTAGATAAGAGAGTTAGATACGAAAAGTAGAAAAGAAATTGTATGAAAAGTTAATTTGGAAGTGGTGGGAGGCTGAAATGAAAAGCAATAGGTTTAAAGTATATTATGTTATGTATGTGGAGATGGATACAGCTAACAATTTTCTGAGTTCTGTCAATTATGGCTGTATTGAAGACATACACGTGCACACATCATTTGATGTTTAAACTGTCATAGGAAATTTTATGAGCGAATGATCCAGGTCTATATTATTTTCACATTAATCGACCAGGACCAACAGGTACTCCAAAATAAAGAAGGAAAAACTGACCACTGTCGGCATATTGGTCACTTCAGACAACTAAATATTATTGTATGCCATTCCGACCCCAACTCAACTAACAAGGCATAAAATATTAAATCGCTATGTGATGGATAAGGTTGACTTGTGAGACTGGTGGTGGAGAGGGACAATATATGGTGTTGAGGTCAATTTACCCACACCACCAGACTCCACAACCTCATATGAGAAATATCATACTCAACAATATAGATACTTGGAGCCAGTTTTTTTTTCTCTTCCAAAATTCCATCAAGCATAAATTGAGACTTTTAGCTACAACGATAAGTCATTAGATTCAGGTTTTCTACACAGAAGAACAAACTTACATTCTGTTATTTCAATAATAAAAATAAATGGCGGTAAGGTATTAAATAAAACTTGTCTTAATAAGTATCTTGTGGCTAGAGCCAATGAAGAGGCGCCAGTGTGGTCCGCTTTCAAAGTTTCATATGAATAGCTTTATGATTAGGTGACCTTAATCTGGCACTATGCCCATAATAAATCTAAGAATCTTGAGGGGAAAATGGGTTAATAGCAGTTGTTGTTTTTGCAATGCAACTGAAGCTATTCATATTTAATGCTAAAAAAAATCTCCAACTGAACCTATATAAAAGAATTTATTAAAGTAAATCTAAGGGAAATTAGCTGGGTTAATTTTAAGATTTCATTTCTTGTATGCAGAAAATTCTTGCAGTATAGAAATGGTTTTGTATGCCATTGTTATTCATTGTTAGATACCAAAAGAATGTGAAGTTCTGCCGGAGTTGGTTCAGTCAAATATTTCATTCATTTGCCAGCTTTTATAAAATGTAATAGAGAGCTTAATTTGTTAGCTAACATGCACCATTGAAATTAAAACGCATGAAGGCCGATATTTAAAATTCTTATATAATTGCTGAAAGTCTTCATCAGTAAGATTCGTATAAGAATGTGAAAGTTGGATATTTTTTTTAACTGAAAATGGACAATGCTTATTGATTATGAAGAGGGCTCCTAGATTTAGTAGTATATATAATATGAACAAGAAATACAGAGGTAAAAAAACAAACAAACAATTATGATCAGCCAGAATCTTCAATTCAGACAGGAATAGAACTTAGTATTAAGAAATGAAAAAAGAAAGAGGAACCAAATTACTCAACCAGGAAATCATCAGCAATAAAACTGACACATATCTATTGTGCAAATAGATGCTATCAAGGAGAAAGAGAGGAATGAAAAAGTCAACAAAAAAAAAAAAATGAATAAGAAAAGATATTAAAGACAAAACCCTGCAGCAGAAAATTAAAGCCATAAGTATTTGAGCTATTTCTATTATGTGGTACTCCAGACACTTCTGAAAGTCAACAAGAAAGTAACTCAGAAACCTTAACCACAAAACAAGACAACAGATAACTATGCATAAGGTGCTACATTTGAGATTAAAGGACGAAGAAGAGGAGGATATACCAGAATTGGAGATTGTGTCAATTTAGGGATAAATGGGACTTGAAGGGTACACAAGACCAAGCAAAGAAAGGCTACTTAGAACATCCAAGATCTGTACTAAAAGTAATAAAAATATAAATAGAAACTAAAGATATGTAATAACAACAACATATAAATGTGATGAGAAATAACTGAATAAACACTTCAGAAGACAAATGAAGAGAATAGTAGATAAATCAACGTAAATACGTAAGAGAGAAATTGAGTTGGTCTCATTAGCACATGAAGAATTTTATTTTTGAAATCAATGCTATAAAAATAAACTATATAAATTTCCAGCTAAATAGGAAACAAGAGAATGGAGAAATCTATTCCTTTTTTTTTTTTTAAATCATGTCACTCCAAGCAAAGTGGGACTGCCATGAGTAGAGAGAGAGAGCAAAAAAAAAAAAGGGTACAGTTGGTGTAGAAGAAAGAATAAAAGATGGATGTAATTTAGGGAGATAAAAGACAGTAACTGACATTGCATTTAAACTTTTGGAAATTGCATCTATCAAGGAAGCAAGTAAAAGGTAGGGAGTTACACAGGCAGGAAGTGTGAGAAAAGAAACTATTAGAATAGAAGAAGTAGTTACATTTAACTGTTTCAATAGTAAAAGAGTTGAACTTAGATGCCAATGTAGAAGCATGCATAAATTTATGTGATCAAAGCACCAGAATAAAAAGCTTGTCACAGCAGTTGCTATAGAAATATTTGTAGAAAATTCAGAGAGAAGCCACATTATGTCGTTGAAAAAAAATGACTGAAACTGAGATGCCAAGTCAGGATTGATTACATTGCAGATCCTACTTTTGGTTGTTGGTTGGTTGTTTTGTTTTTATGGCAAATCAACCTCGGTGGGTTATTTATTGCCAACTAAACTTTATTTATTTATTGCTGGTAATACCTTTTTCTTTCAACAATTTATTGTTGTTTATATAAGTTTTGTGTCTAGTAATACATTTTTCTTTTCGAGTATCAAGATTAATTGGGATTTGTTTTTAAGGGCAGGGTCCCCAAATCCCACCCTTGTTATTTAACCCATAACTGGAGGAAAGGGATGGATTAATACCTTTCCCAAGGGTACCAGTGCTTACCAATTACTCTTTCCGAGCTGATATCCACTGCACCACAATGCACATCCGTCACTATACGCTTATAGCACCTGGTATTCCCAAGTGGTCACCCATCTAAGTACTGAACAGGCTCAATGTTGCTTAACTTTGGTGATCGAGTGATAGGCAGTAAGCCTCCTACTTTTGGATTTTGCCAAGAACTTTGAGATGTATAGCAGGAGCACTTGACAAGATATGGCAATAGTATTCAATGCAGAGATGAATAGTAGATTTATAAACGTGCAAGATGGATTCTGATGAGAAAAAGTTTCTGGCCTGCCACAGTGACCTAACATTCCTAGCAACAGATGCAACTATAGATTTGATGTAGAGGTTGTTCTTCAGGTCAGCTGAGAATGTGAGGTCAAGGAGGTGCAGAGTGTCACTCTCCAGGAGACTAGCATCATCCATTCTGATGGCTGGTAGGAAACTTTCTATGTGGTGGTTAAAGGATAGTAGTTTCATTTTGGAAGCATTAAAATTTACTAGTCATTTCCTACTCCTGCCCATCACAGATTGGAGGTATTTTTGAAGAGCAACAGCAGGTTTACTTAATCAGCCTTGGGAGTTTTCCCTTGAGATGGAAGTAAAAGTTGGTGTTATCTGCATAGATACCTACCTGAGAACTGATTACATCAGGAAGATTATTGATGAAGAAGCAAATATAGTATGCTAGCCCAGAAAAGCATATAAAAAGACACATATCTGTGTGGGAAAAGTTGATCCTCTGCGAACTGTGTAAGCAACTCTTTTCTTTTTTTCTTTAATCAGTATCACTCAATAGAAACAGTAATGCTACTAAGATGCAAGTGGTTACAGTGAGTGGAAGAACTATGAACAGAGACATTAATAATGAGCAAGAAGAGGAAAGTGTAATCAGGAAACTAGATAGCAATTGACACTGCATTTAAATTTTTGCAGGTTCAAGTTGGCTGGAAGACAAGGAACTAGAAGGGAATTCCACAAGCAAGAAGTATGAGAAAAGAAAATGTTAGAATAGAATTTAGAGTTACATCTAGGCAACACAACTGTAAAGTGATGAGATCTTGGTGCCAGTCTAGTATTTGCGTCAAGATCAAAAAAGTCTAGAAATCATTGTGAAAACTCATTTGAACAATTACCATGAAAGTATTTATAGAAAAGGTACAGAGAGGCAATGTTACAACAGTCAGAAAGTGACTGAGAATGAAGCACAAAATCTTCTGAAACACTGAGATTGAAACTGATCATTCAATCCAGACCAATCCTAACAGTTGTAAACAAGAAAAATGTATGAGAGAGTAGACTTTTACTGTTCCAGTAGACTGCACAATTACATCTAAAGTGAAAAGCTCAATTAATATCTCCACCTTGCCAGAGAGCTGAGGAAATTATGGAAGGTAGAGATGACAGTCATACTAGTTGTTATAGGAGAACTAGAAACAGCCCTGAGGCAGCCTACAAAAGGGGCTAGGAGAAGTAGAGAATGGAGGAAGAATAGTTCATCAAAATGACAGGACTTCTGGAATCTGAAAGTACCAAGTGGATTTGCTATCACTGGCTCCACCAAAAACTTACAAGTTACAAATGGTGTGAAAACCTAAGTGGAAAATATATGATGATGATGATCATGTCCAAACTAAATAAATCAGATTTCAGCAAATCCAATAACTGAAAACATTTTTTGTATGTTGTTTGCCAAAATCAATTCCTATCATTAATGTTTGGGTCAAAAATTTTGAAACAAGCTGATAACACACCACAGTTAATTTTTACTTGGTTCTTAAAAAAATGATATAAATGTCCAAAGTGAAGAGGATTATTGCTTTCTAATATTCTTAAATAAATCTTGAAAACATAGTGATTTAAAATTTTTTTCTATTTACTAATTATTGTGTTGACTGTTTTCTTTATTTGAGTGGAAATAATGGTTATTTTAAACGTCTAATATTAAATAAGCAAGAAATGGTCTGTCTTGTGTTTTATAAGTTTACCTATTTCCCTAGAAATGGCAGCAGTGTTCATATCCAAAACACAAACTCTGTTGGTTAGTTGGTTGGTTGGTTTTGCTTAGCAGCATATCAATATCACATTTTTTTTATTTTTATAATTGTCTCATACCAAGCAAAGCCACTTGTTCACAGGGGGTTACAATGAGAGGAGATGGATAACAGAAAAGAAAACAGTATAGGTGATGTTGTAGAAAGAATAAGAGAGAGGTGGGAGTCACAAAGTAGAATTGGCAATTAAATTTGCCTGTTTTGATGATAAAAAGCTGGGGCCTAGTTGCCTGTCTAGTTGCATGGGTAAATTGAGGAGGGCAGGGTACAGGAGAATAAAGTTTAATATCAAAATCTAAATTTTTTCTGTGCAATTTTTTTTAAAGATGATAATGGTTTTAGTGATAAAAATCTTACTAATTAACCCATAGCTTGGAAAGAAGAGGTGGGTTTATACCTTTCCATAAAATTATTTGCACATAAGTGAATATAATGAGCCCAACTGGAGTTGGAACTCTGCTGCCCAATTAAAAATTGCCAGACCATATTAATTAAACCACCCAGTATACTCAAGTGGTTACCCATTTAGCTACTGGCCAGGTTTGGTGTTGTTTAACTCTGGTGATTGTACTAGTGTTTCAACTTAAGTCGACAAAAAATCATCATTATACTTAAAAGCATGGCATAACACAACTTCCTATTCTTATTTCTCAGCATTTGGTCTTCTGTTCTGAGTTCAGTACAAATATCAGTAAGTCTCAGAAAGGACAACACTATTAGTGTATACACTTTTGACTTCCTCAGCAATGTTTATTTACAAGATTATAAAATATGTGAACCAAGTTCAATCTCATATTTATTATTTACCTTTTATAAAGAAGTAAATTTGAAAAGAAACTTATCAAAATATATAAACCAACTATAATGTAATATGTATTATTTACCATTTTATAAATCTGAATAACTGTGAAAACTACGTTTTACTGGGAGTGAAAGAGAATGAGATGACTTTAGAAGGAACTGGAATTCCAATCCTTAACAGGATACAAATGATAAATAAAATATCAATAAGTCTTGGAAAAGCAAACATAGTGGATTTGTATTCACTTATCAGGTGTTTTGGCCAACAGCACAAGGCTACTCAGGTGAGAGGGTTACTGCTAACATGTCCAAAAGACCATTGATTGGAGTTAGGAGTCTATTTTACTGAAAAACCTCAGTCAAATTCCTGACAGACATTACGTTAGCATGAACCAATATTGTCACTTGCTAGTTTAGTTGTGTACCTGCAACTGGTGTTATGGGTTGGTGCTTATACCCAGGTAAGCTAAGGAATTTAATTCTGATATTTAAAGCAATAAGGCTCCACTACACTTGGAATCAGTCTCTCCTAATTTGGCCTTGTGTCATACTATGTAAAGATTAGTAAATATCATATCTGGTGTTTTTTTATCCTTTTCCCCACCCCAAGTAGTTAGTTAACATATTTGACTATCAAAGAGGGATATTCCTAATCATATCAATAAATGTAGCCCCAAAGGTATGATAGTAAAATGTCTGATACAAGGTCAAATAAAGGGAAATTTTAGTATAAACATTATATTGCACCAATTTTACACATATCTAATAATCTACATGTCTAGAAAATCAACTTTCAAGTTTCTGACTTTTTAACATATTGATGAGAAACACCTAACAATACCAGTGACAAAGCAAGCCACATTTCATTTGATTTACTACTGAGACATCCAATACACAAGTAGGTTTTTGAGAAAAATTTATTATTTTTTCATAATTGGTATCTTTATACTCATAAGAATTAAAAATAAACAGTAGTTTTATTTTTTTCAAATGTCAAGTCTCTTCAGAATGTAGGCAATTATGGCTCTCCACAGATTAATTTGTCTTTATTATCTGTGAAATTCCCATGACATATTGGGAGAAGATAATGCAGTGGTTTCCCACTGATTTCCCAACAGTTTAGAGTTCAGAGATTCCCTTCCTCTAGACTGGTTACCAGCCAAGGCTGGACAGGGACATCTATGCTGCTATTCAACACGGTTGGAGGTGGAGAAGAGATGGGTTCATATTTTTACTAAATGCATATGTGCAAATGTGAATGAAGCAGGTTAAACTAGAATTTGAACTTGGCTTGCCAATTTTATTTTGCATGACAATATCTGGTACATTACCTGCATATCTATAGTAGTCAGACTTTTGTAAAAATTTTCCTTATTGGTATAATTACGTCATGAAATGTGATATAATTGTAGCTATGTGCTAAATTGAAGCTATACTTAAATGATTATTCATATAAATACATTATTGTTAGTATTATTAAAAATAATCTATGAAAAATGCATTGATGAAAAACAAAAAAAGAAGCTTGACATTGGGGTTAACATTTGAAAGTTCGGGACTGTTGTAAGGTAAAGAAATGACAGTGAGGTAGAATAAGAAGCAGAGAGGAGAAGGCAAAAATGAGGCATTCTTTCTTTCTTAATATCTGTCGCTTGAAAGAGATGAAAGGCTAAGAACACATTCCGTCATGAAAGGAGACATTGCAAAAGACAAAGATAAAAAGTGGGTATTAGTAAGGGGTATAGAATAACGACATTCAGACAATATTGGCCAAGTTAATGGCATGACATCGTGGCAGAGAGCGACCAGGCGTACAGGCTGCCCTGGTATATTTTCTGACATACACAAAATGTGTGTGTGCGTATATATATATATATATATATATATATATATATATACATAGTTTTTTTTATTGTTTTGTGCCGGGTAATTTCGAATAGGTCTTGCTTTTCTCGAGGGAAAAAATGACACACCATCCCGCTGTATTCCCCATAAGTTCTTAAATTGGATTAAACGAAATTCCACACCATTTAAGGGGCACAATACATAAGACAGAACATAGAAACCAAAAGATCAGGTTTAATACAAGAAGATATTAGAATTGTTATTGGGAAATGTATGGAGATCAAGTTTTAATAAGGGTAGGAAGTAGATGAAATAATTTTTGTACGTGCGTTTATGTAGACAGATATAATCAGACATGTGAATGTATCTGTATCTCTTATATGTGTACAGAATAGAGGTGCAAAAATAAATACATGGATTCCACACACGTTTTTAAAATTATCAGCTTATATATATATACTAACAGTATGGCCCAGCGTTGCTCGGGTGGAATGAAAGATTTAAAATTAATCCATGGTCCTGGAGCTTAGACTCTTTGGACGTTGGTGTGAAAGACTAAAAAGCAATAGTTGTTTCCAGTTAAAGCAAAACCGTAGACTGAAAGAAAAATGAATGGATGTAAGTCAAATTTTGGTTTCCTGGTATCGATATCAAATAAGTTTTTTTTTCGTAAACTGAATTTTGTAGGCTAAATAATTCCTCTGAGTAAATGGTAACATGGCTGAGACTAAGAACTACAATTATACCTACTTAGAGCCAAACTTATGTTTCTTATGTCTTTGTCTATGAGTGTATCAAATTTGATTAAAATCGGACCACTCCTTCTATAATGTGATTTTTTTGATTATTGATTTTCAATATTTATTGGGGGTACCTCGAAACAAAACCTAGCTAAGAACACTCGCAGACGCTTATAGTACAACTGTGTAAATTTTCAAGAAAATCGGTTCAGCCATTTTGGAGTCTATAGGTAACGGACACACACAGATACACACATACAAAGTTCCATTTATAAATAAGTTTAGATTTAAATATATATATATATAAATATATATAAGTGTTAAGTTGCGATGATGCTTAGTGCCAAGATTGCTGATTTTTTAAGGGGTTTACTGATAAAAAGATATTTTGGTAAACAGGATTTTTTGTTGTAAAGTGCTTGATATCAAGATAGAGAAAAGCAATAAAAAGCAATTAACAAACTGCAAACAATAACACACTAAAAAGAGGTTAACACAAAAGTAATCAAGAGCAATTAAGCATCCGTAGAACCACTTACATACAAAGATACTGAATTACACCAACCTCCATATAAAAAAGAAAAAGGCTGGGGACAACAGCAGATGAAGAAAAACACCCTGTTGAGTGAGGACAGCACAACACTGCCTTCATGAAATTTCAAAGTCAGCATAACTCTGCTCAGTTAAATGACAAACTTTTCCACATTAATTATATATATATATATATATATATATATATATATATATATATAGGATTAATGTGGAAAAGTATATATATATATATATATATATATTATCAGGTATAACCCTCTAGGGCCATTCGTATCATATTTGATACAGTATTTCCCTATAAGGAAACATTTGGTATTCATTGACTGAGCAGTCAGTACTGCTTTCATTTGAAATTTATAAAATATTTCTCTTAAAAAATTTTTCAGGAAAATATTTCTTTCAAGGCTTGTTTCCATACTGTATCAAATATGATACGAATGGCCCTAGAGGGTTAACATATCATTTAGTACATGTGTTTGTCACACAGGAATAATATATATTAGTGAGAAAAAAGGTATACAGGTATACAGGAAAAGGTGAACAGAAATTTCAATAGCTAAAGGGATAAGGAGATGGATTGGCCACAAAAGAAAGGTAAGAATAATCCAGCTGGTCTGAAAAAGATATGAATTAAGATCTCATCTCATTTAGAAAAAAGAAAACTGACTTAATTCAATGCTTGTTGACTATAAATTACTATTTACTTGCAATGGGGAATGTTGCTTAAAGTTATGAGTAAAATCATAATTTATAATTCTATTTATTCATATTAAAATTTACTTCCACATATTTATTCATATAAACAGAGTGAAAGAAAGACTGTGAAAATACTTTTTATATCACTGTATGCATAAATGCATTCAAATTAGTACACACATAGATAGATATGCATAAAACTAACAAGTAGATGTAATCTCTGTAAAACTCAATGTGGACAGATAAGTAAACATTTTATTATATTCCTTACTATATATATTACTTTAAACATTATTTTTAGTGGATATTCATATTTGAGTAGACACTATTTATTTTTGTCTACTGACTCAAATATTTGAGAAATATTATTAAAGAAAAATATACGTTCTCCTACAGGATTCAAACCAGTGCCCCTCTGGGCAGAGGGAACTGTAGTTAGATTTAATGTGCTTTAACCAACTTAGATACAAAAAACTTTTGCCAATTAAGCAAGTCTGAATTATGCCTTTAAGCAAAACTTTTCTCATCATAGACTCACAAAATTTTCAGTTTTGTATCCAAACAGAAAAAAGCAATTTCCAAAGAAATGAATTTTTTATTCATTAATATATGTAGTTCCACTGATTTGCTTAAAATCAATTAAAAATGATGGAAAAACTCCCCAAACTTAATAAAAACAAAGTTTTATCGTTAAAATTTTTATGTTATAAAGAGGAAAGACTAAAAGAATTTTTTGATTATTAAATTATATTTTTCGACCACTTTTAAGATTTTCAAAATTTTGGTTAAGAATCTTGTTTTCTTGTATCAACAGAGAGACCAAAGATGAGGATAAGAAATATTAGCATCTTTTTGTAGGAAAAAACACATTGTTTTGAAAATTCTTGCAAAAAATCAAAGAATTATTAAATTTTAAAGAAACTTTCAGTACTTACAAATGAATTATTTAGAAATATTTTTTCTTTTAGAAAACTTTGGTAAAAATATTTCTTTTTCTTTTACGTCTGTTACCACCAATTTATTTAAGAAATTTTGAGAAATTAAGTTTTACCTTGCTTAATGTTTATATTAGTTAAAAGCAGAACTCTTTGGTGATTTTAAATCAATTTTTTTCTGTAAACAAAAACACAAGTTACTGAAAATCTGTTCTGAATTGCAAAATAAAAAATGCAATAAAACTAAGACTTTATTTAATAAGAAAAGCTTTTAATTGCTTTTATGAATAAAATATGTTAAAGACACTATTTTTTTAAAGAAAAAATTTTTGGATGAATAATGAATTTTTACAAAAATCATTTTCAATTTCCAAAAATTTTAATTAGAACAAGTTTAAAATTTCAAATTTTTTAAATTTCTGCATTACTATGGTATTAAGTGATATTGTTAAGTAAAAACTATATTCACTAATCATAAACAGAAAAACTTAGTACAATAATTTAAATATAATTTTGATTTATTCTGTATATGTATCAATGTACTGATTTTTATTTTTAGATATAGATGTTCATAATGGGCATTAGGAGAAAATAAGAGTGACCATGAGAGTAAATTTTGAAAGCCACAGTATCTATGATTCAATAAAACATTAGATTATGGAGAATATTTTTTTTAATTTTTAAGATTACTGAGTATATCTGTACAAATAATTGAGGAATATAATGTAGGCTCCTCTTTAAATAAATATAATTTAAAGGGGAGTTCGCATTATATTTATCAAATTTTTTACAGATATATCCAATGTAAAAAAACAAGACAAATATTTATACCTACCATGCCAATCAAGCTGTCAATATGTCAACACCTTAAATAAACAGCTACTCTCATGTTACAAAATGTATTTCTGTGATATATTAAACTTAAAGTAATATATTTTTCAGAACAAATTAAACCATAACTCAGCTAATATTCCTCATATAAAATTTCAATTAAGTAAATTTTCTTTTTGAAAGATTTTTTAAGAGAATTGCATTCTGATAGAAGATGGCTAATAATGGTGCTAATTTCAGCAATTAAAAAAAAAACCCACTTTCCAGTCAGTTTAAATTAGTTTTGAAATAGAGCAATTTTGCTTATTGAAAATATAATTTTAATCTATTAGCTTGAAATTAAAACTAAAATAAAAGCTTCAAAAATATTTTTTATTTTTAAAGATTAATTTTAAACCTTAGGTATTGCGAATCTGTTAATCCAACAAATTTATCACTTTAATATATACAAAAATAAAAAGTTAAATACATAATAAATATATACACTCAAAAACACATATGTCATGATAATAATAAAATGGTCACTGCTTTATATCAGAGTTTTCTAGAATTTGAATCAAGATAACTTTTCTCCACTCTCTCTCTCTATATATATATATATGGATACATTTCTGTTTAAGTATAAGTTGTCATATTTGAACTAGAATGTTCATGTATACATATATTTGTCCATGAATAAAGATAAAAAGTTAAATACATAAATAATATACATGCACACAAATGTATGTCATGATAATAAAACTCGTCACTGCTTTATATCAGAAAGTCACATAGAGTTTGAATCGAGACTGCTCTCTATTCTCTACTTGCAATGTGTTGTCAGATGTGATGAAACAAAAAAGAGACTCAAATTGGAATTCTAGTTTTCATTTCTAAGCTGCCAGGAACCAATATGAAGAATAAGCAACTTACACTCATGGCACCACATCAAAGAATCCAGAATAGGCAAAGAAAATGAGAAACATTTCATTTAAATAAGAATTAATCTGTGGAGATCACAAGTGGCATTTATATTCATGAAATGATTGTTTATAATTTGGTTGATTCTGCCTTTTTATTATAGTTTAATTTAGTTTTGGGATAAAGTTGTGGACCAAATAACCATTGTCTCACTTATTAAAGTCAACATTCACATCTTCAGTGAGTTAAGTACCAAATGTGATACACTCTTGGGCAAACATATCTCTTTTGATCCAATACTGACTAGGCAGAAGATTGTCCCGCAGTAGGTTGTCCTTTTTTTCTGTTGTAGACTGGTTGCCAACCAAGGCTATAAAACCTAATCTCTCTTGCTATTCAACCCATATCTGGAGGGAGAAGAAGTGGATTAATACCTTTCCCAAGAGTATTTGCATGTAAATGAATGCAACAGACTCAACTGCAATTAAATCCATTGCACCACAATTGAAGATTTATGGTTCTATTGTACATGTTGGATTCTTCATCTCCTTTGGTCATATTCTTTTATGTGCAGTATTTGGGATATGGATGATCATGGCTTTCAACAACTTTCTACCATTTGCAGCTTAAGCAGTTTGTGTCCTTTTGTGCCTCTAGCGCATTCTACAAATATTTTCATGGCTTCTGCTCTAACAAGCTTCGCTCGCTGGTGCCACCTCCACAAGAATTTACTCGAGCAACCAAACTGACAAAAAAGTCCCACCCTTTTACAGTTAACCAAATGCAGCCACCACTTCTACTCCAGCAGATTCTTTTTTCGGACCTCCCACCTGTGGAACTCCCTTCCATCTACTTGCTTCCCTGATGGCTAAAATCTCCAAGAATTTAAATGCAATGTCAATTGCCATCTCTTATCCACTTGACTCCAGTCCTTCTCTTGTCCTTTCCCAATCTTGTTTTTTTTCCTTTCTCTCACTATCCTAGCAACTGTCTTCACACTGGTATTCCCATGCTTCTCTTGCCCTTCCTCTGACACCCACTGTAACCAGTTCATCTTTCTCTTCACTTTCCTCCTGTTTAAACTTTTATTCTTTTCTTATGTAGTCTCCTGTGCACCAGTGGCAGTACCATCTTGGTTGGGGTGAAATGATTAAAAAAAAATGTTCTGCCATACATTTGTACAATTCCATTAAATAAGTTACTTGATGTCTCCTTCTGTCCCATTTGACATCAATATGTCATTATGTGTGTGTCAAAGCCCTCATTATGTTTCAGAAATTTCAACTATCTCTTTTTGATTCTAAGTATATGTAAGTGGCTGTTTTGCTTCTATTTTCCTTAAAATTGTTTAACTTCTCACATATCCTGTTCATATTTTTGGCATCCTTCTGTAGGATCCCATTTCTGTTGCCTCATGTCTCTTCTCTATCTGTGAGGAAATTGTTCAGTATTTATTACCATATATGAGAACTAATATCACCTAGCATTTCAGCACTCTTTTCTTTGTTTTTAACTGTTTAGCTTGAGATAATATTTCATTATTATTATTATTTAATATGATGTCTACTGCTTTTTACTTCAAATCTTATTTCACTATTCTGTCACCATTAATGCTGCATGGGGCAGAAATAAATAATCAGTATCATTCTAGATTTGAACTTGTATCCCTTATACTAGAGAACATGTCAGCACTCACACTGATTTGTCAGTGTAGAATGTAGTGGCTGATGTCATTCAAATTATGGACACAGTTTCATTCTCTACTTCTTCAATCACTAAGTTTTTGTTTTTTAATCATATCACCCCGAGCAAGGCGGTAATGCTACTGATGTGCAGGGGACTATGCAAGAGTGAAAAGATTTGGAAAAGAGAAAGCCGAAAACCACATCCTAAACAGGGAACAAGGGATGAGCCTCTACACCTGTACAATAGATGTGGGTGGAGTGTGAACCAGGCGATAGTTTAGTCTATCTACTCCAATTGAAAAAAAAAAAATAAATAAAAATAAAAATAAGAAAAAGAAAAGTGAAAAGATTGGAAAAGAGAAAGCTGGAAACCACATCCTAAACAGGAAACAAGGGATGGGCCTCTACACCTGTACAATAGACATGGGTGGAGTGTGAACCAGGCGATAGTTTGGTCTATGCATCCATCTTGTTTACTGATATTGTATTGTTTCTAATAGTCCAGGAATATTTTAAAGGAAGCATTATTAATCATCATTAATTTTTAAATCTTACTTTTTTTCCTATTTTGATTGCTTTTCACCCAAAATTCTCAGACCATTTTTCTACTACAGTTAAATGAGCAGCACAGATTGAGATAAAATAGTCCATCAATTTCAATTTAAAAGAATTGTATGACTACAATTACTTTCTCCGAATGCTGATATGGCCATTCTTTCTTTGTATGCATATTGCTATGAGATTTGCATAATACTAAGAAAGCAAAGTATGGGCAAATGAATATCAAGTGACATGCCTTTCTAGATTGCATTAACTAAATTTAAAACTACTAGCTGTATCCATGAAAATTTCACTGTTTTTCTATTCTAATTTTCTGATGAATCACAATTCTGAGGTCAATGATAAATAAACTTCTTGCGAGTGCTGTGACTATAAAATCTCTGTGAAATGCTCCATATTGCATCATTAAATACTTCAGATTAATTTTAACAAAATGTTGCAATGAAAATTTTCAATTTGAATACAGGTTATTATTTGATGAAGTAAGAATGACTTTCTTCAGAAGATTAAAAATTGACAAGATTTTCTATGTAAGTGAAACAGATCTTAAATGCATGAGAGAATTATCATCTCTTCTATTTTTTTCTTTCCTTTTTATTATTATTATGTATGCTTTCTTTTTCCTAATAAAATCAAATAACATCTCTGATAGATATTTTTCTTCCATCTTCCCTTTCAGTCAAAACAGTATGGTCCATTACTTATCTGAGGTAATGATAGGATGTAACACACATGCCAAGTTATTACTAACAGAAGAACAATCGGAATTATATGATTCTTACTACTAAACACTACTTAAATTGACTGGTTTACTCATAAAAAATTAGAAAATGTTTTTTTTGATGGCAAGGAGAGAATAATTTTTATAGAATAGCATTCATTAAAACTTCATCAAACCACAACATTTGACAGAAAAAATATTTATTTTATTTAAGTTTGTAATATAAATAAAATTATCAAATCAATCCCTGACTTTTTAAAGAAGTAGTTATATTTAGTTTATATTTACAAATGTTAATAGAAAAATTTCATTACTTACAACTTTTCTTACAGGTACTTTCACAAACAGAGATATAATTATTTATCTTAAATGAAGAATACATTTTATATTACAACATGATATCTCAAAATATAATTTATTAAACTATAACAGAGATAAGGGAGGTGAAGCCTGGACATGGGAACTTGATATTTGTAAATAAAATAAAAAATCAGTAACTGATTTGACATATTTATATTATTAACAGGAAACCATTTCTAAAGCAATAAAAAGAAAACATCAATATTTTTTGATTTTGATAAATCTCATGGCTTGAGGAAGATACACTGAATGTTAATCTGCAAAGAGTATCTCCCAGCCTTGCCAAGGTTTTTCTATTTTTTACAAGTGAACCAGTCAATTTAAGTAGTAATGATGACTCTTTCTGCATTAACTAAATTCAAAGCTGCAGTGTCTACTTTCATCTTTGTTCCACCAGTTGTTGAACAAACCAACAAATCTACCATGCACACATTTAGATAAAAATAATTACTTTAACAGTACATTTTAACAACAAGGAGACTAGAGAGCCAAGCTACATTGCTATTTAACCCATAAATGTGGGAGATGGATTTCTAAGGGAGTTAATGCAAAGTATTGGCATGTGGTCAAGTCGTTAAAACATTTGCTTTCTGACCACGAGAGTTGAGTTCAAATCTCATAATGGTTGATTTGTCAAGAAAGTAACTTCTTAATGTTATGGGCCTGGAGAGGCGATCCCAGCATGAGGCACCTTTGAAAAGTGTCTGAAAACCATACCATGGATTGACCCAAGCTTTGTGGGTGAAATTGAGTAGATGGAACTATTTTAAAGTCATTGATGGTTGTGCTAGCACAAAGTTCTAAGTCATTGTGACTGAGTGTTTGAGAGCACCAGATAATGTATTCAAAAACCGTGAAAAAACTCCTTCAAAAACTGTAACTCTGGCCTGCCCAGGATAGTTGCAGTATAAAACACAAGTGGGTGTTGAATAAACACAAACGTGCTTGAGCAGGCATCTGCAATAAAAATTGGTTAGCTACCCTAGTAGATAGACAAACTTGGATATGAGTGATCAGCTATTAATGCAAAATAAATACAATCACATTGACCAAAACCGGAACTTTTTGCTGATTCCACTTTCAGCATTACTAATTGTTACCCTACCTGTACTTCCTTAATAAAATTACAATTTTCATAAAATATTTGTCAACATTTGGATTGGTGATCACATCACATGATACCTTACATTAATATTAGAAATTTATAAATCTACCATTCATCCAGGCATTGAATATTGTTGCTATATCTGGTTATGTGCTCCTCTTATTCATCTCGAGGTTCTTGACAAACTCCAAAGAAGGATCTGCAAGGTAATCAATCTTGACTTGGGATTTTGACTTTAGTCATTTTCTCACTAATGTGACGTGTCTTTTCTCTGTCTTTTCTATAAATATTTACATGACAACTGCTCGGACAAGCTTTTTTGCCCTGGTGCCCCAATCATGTGAATTTAAGTGTGCTAATGGATTGGCATCTAGGTCCCATTCTTTTACCATTGAAATATTTAAATGTAACCACCACTTCTACTCCAACAGTTTTTTCCTCACACTTTCCACCTGTGAGACAGACAGTAAGGGTCTCAATTGATAATAAGTGTAATGAAGACATTAGAAACATGAACAAGAAAATTAGCAGTTGAAAGAAGAGAAGAGTGAGAGAGACCAAGTAAATTCCATGAAATGTGACTAAAACAATTGATAATAGAAAGAAAATTGTTGAGTTTAGAGTTTCATTGACACTAATTTCAAAGTGACAATCCATGTCTTACAGTCCCCCCCCCCAATATACAGCTGAGTGTTAATTAAAGTTCAACTGAAAAAAAAAAAAAATCAATATCACGGTTGACTTATTTTCTTCTAAGACAACACTTAATGGGTTTTGTGTTTAGGACATGCTCAATGTGGGTGGGCAGTTGAGAAGGAGTGGATGAAACATGGAAAAGAGGGAGTGGAAAAGAGATATACAGAGAAAAGTACAAAAAGAAAGCACAGTAAAGTTGGTAATAGGAAGAGTGAATTAAGGATTAACAGAGAGATGGAAAAGAGATAGGAATGAAGTAAGAGAGAAGAAAGAAATCTATTTGCATGAAAGATGCACATATGTGCTTCCTGGAAGTGCATAGAGGTAGTTGTGATAGGAATTCATGAGAAAGTGATAAATTGGAAGCACATGTGGGCATTTAGGTGATAATATAGTGATCTTCACAAGCCATTAGGAGTGATGCTGATTTTCACTTCCTTCTTTAGTAATCTATCACAGAATTAATTCAATATCCTCATCATGATAGTCTTTGTCAGTACATTAGTCTATTGGTAGATGATGCAGACAAGCTTGTGACTTCTGAGGCCAAAATCAGATGTGCAGATACGGTTGCAATTAGAGCATGGTAGAAGAGTGGACACTTTCTGGTATCTCTCATAGCATGAAAATTATCTGCTTTCAGCAAACAAATTGTGTTGCGAGGACCAGTCAGAGGATTTGCAGGGCTAGAGTTTAGCTCACCAAAGGTTGGACTTTTGGCTGTTCTTCTACCTCTCACTCAGGTGACTCTGGGCATGCCTGCTCTACTCCAGTTATCAACAGAATATATACATGGAAGCATTCATGCAGATACCTTGACCAGTCCACCTTCAGTATTTTGAAGTCTTGCTTACAGAAGTTGTAGGATAAATATGTGATGATGAAATCACTTAAACCATTTCATGTGTCTTAATATAATGACCAAACTTAATAACTATACAAGAGATAAGAATATAACAGCATTAAAATATCTATATAAATTGTATCTTACCAGGTAACTTAGTATAGCAAAAGGTAAAATATTATGGATCACTCAATTATGAGTTTGTTAACAATAATTTATAAGACAGTTTTCTTATTATACCTCAACAAGTGGTACAGGAATTTGTGACAAGAAGAATTTTATTTAAAGGTATATTCAAACTTTGCTTGATTGGCAAGGCTGCTCTGTAGTTGAGTTGGTTAAGGCACATCAGATCTAATCATGATTTCTCTCTGCCCAGAGGGATACAGGTTTGAATCTTGCACAACTTCTCAAGTAAAAGTATTTACTAAAAATAAAGATATACAAAATGTGTCAGATTGATAAATAAAAACCATTACTTCAAAAAGTATATATATATATATAAAAACTTTTTGCCACTTTCTGACATTTTTTATCACTTAATTTAAGCATATATATATATATATATATATATATATATATATATATATATATATATGGTTAAATTGTTGCCATTTTATATTTTTAATTTTGTTGACTGCACAGTATAGTATGGTCAGTTGGGCACCATCTGTGAGAAAAAGTACACCATGAAACAACTCACTCCACACAAGAGATTTAAAAAAAAAAAGCATGAAGTACTGCTTAATATTCATGCAAGAAGATCTAATACAAACATTTCAGTGTCTGGGTGTCAATCTGAGGACAGAGTAGAGGATTCATAACGAGTTAGATAAGTCTAATGATGATTACGAAGATATTTGAAGTGAACAATAGTGACAGCAACATTATGCCACCATTTATTAGAAAATTTTATACGGAAAATGTGTCATTCGGCAAGATTCGAGTCTATGTTGTTAGGAGTCGCAGGTTTGAATCCTACCAAATGATACACATTTTCCTGATAAAATATAATGTTTTTTTGAACCAGGAAAATCATTGATATAACACAAATTAGTATTGAATTTCACTTGAATATTGATTTGAATGTATTGTATATATGATACAAAAATGGTGGTAATCATCTGTGTATTTATGTAAAAAATAACATCAATCCACTGTACAAGGAAAAAGATTATACTGCATTCTAATGCCTCATTTATAACAACAGGGGTCACGAGATAATTCTTTCTTTTATTTACTATATGGTAATTAACTAATGTTCACTCATCATTGATGTAATCTGTGATAGCATGAGCAGAATTTATTAAACAAATATGTCAAAAGTTTAATTCATCCTAATGATTGACACAGCAAAAATTTGATAGGAGAAGAAAGAAAACAATAGTCATGGCTGCATTTTACTGACAAGTGTAACTAAACATAGCAAACAGAGACAAGGTTTAGGGTTTTCTTTCTTATCATTGCCAAATGACTTTGCCAGCATTTATTCATTCTTCCACTTATTGTAAAGAATGACTAAATCTAACAAATATTTCTAGTTGGAGATGAAAAGTTCACAATGAATAAACAGCGAATTTCATTTTTGAACATTACAGCATTCAACCAGCATGCTACACTTGAAAATAAAAAGGATGGGTTTTCAGTGACTAGGAATAAATGTAAGCATAAAGAACATATATATTTACAAAATTTTATGACATCCGTTACAAAATGGATATGAGATTTGCATATGCATAATACTTACATATTTTTAGTTTATTTGCTTAAACATTATTTTTAATGGATACTTATATTTGTGTAGATGCTCTGTTTTATATAATTAAACAGTATATTTATTTATATCTACTGGCCTAAATAATCAAGAAATCATGTTAGGAAAATATCCTGCCAGAGAAAGCATAATTTTCCTAACAAAATTTTTGATTATTCAGGCTGGTAGATATAATTAAATATACTGTTAATAATGTTTAAACAAATAAATTAAAAACAGAATCTAAATCTAAACTTATTTATAAACGGAACTTTGTCTGTGTGTGCATGTGTGAGTCCGTTACCTATAGACTCCGAAATAGCTGAACCGATTTTCTTGAAAATTTACACAGTTGTACTATAAGCGTCTGTGAGTGTTCTTAGCTAGGTTTTGTGTCGAGGTACCCCCAATAAATATCGAAAATTGAAAAAAAATCAGGTTATAGAAGGAGTGTCTGATTTTAATCAAATCTGATACACTCATAGACAAAGACATAAGAAATGATATTCAGAAGTTTCAAGGTTGCACTTCTTACAATAGTGCAGAAAATCGATTATATATATAAAAGGCAAGATGTTTGTGTGTGTCTGTTTATCTGTCTGTATGTCCTTTATACAAATCCACAATTTTTATCCGATTCTCACCAAACTTCACACAAATATTCTTTAGGCTGAGTCTGAGCTCCAGGACCATGGATTAGTTTTAAAGCTTTCATTACACCCGAGCAATGCTAGGCTATACTGCTAGTATATGCATAAGATAAAAGATATGTGGATATATACATATACTCATTAGGGTTTCATAGTCATCAAACAAAAGTGTCATTATTTACACAGTGTCTCATATATACTCAATGGGATTTAAATATGGTGAGCACAGGGCATTGTGGTACATGAAAGCCAGTACAAGGTTGTTTGGTGTCATTAACACACGGCGTGGAAGAGAGCCATATTATCTTGCTGAAAAAAACAAACAATTTCCATCAAGAAATAGGGTAAGTATAAAGGATATATAGGATGTGGTGCATTGGATATTGGCTCGGAACGAGAAATCGGTGGAGCCGAGTTTGAATTCCAGCCAAATTCATTGCATTCACTTACGCGCAAATACCCTTGGGAAAGGTATTAATCCGTCTATTCCTTCCAGTTATGGGTTAAATAACAGGACAGATTGGGTTCTATAGCCTTGGTCGGCAACCAGCCTACCGCAGAAAGCAATGGCAACCTACTGCGGGATAATCTTCTACCCAGTCAGTCATGTCTCTTTCGAGACATGATCGCCCAAGCGTGTATCACATATAGCACTTAACTGACTGATAAATGATATGCAAAGATGGTAATAGCAATATTAGCTCAAGGAAACATTTAACATTCATTGACTAAGCAGCTAGTGCTACTGTCAGTTGAAATTTATAAAACCTTTGTATGAAACAATTTTTCAGTTAAATGTTTTTCAAGTGCACCCTTATTACTCTTTCCAGTAATAATTGGTACTTTTTAATGGATACTCGTATTTAAGTAGATAAAGTGTGATAAATTAGGATCTTGATTATGTCATTATTGAACTACATATGTTATCCATTCTAATTGTTGTGGCTGTTGAAATTTCTCAAATAATGCAGTTTCTGTTATTTGGTACTGTTCTTTGTGATTCTTCAGTGCTAGTCTACAAGGTTCAAAGAAGGATGGTCCTCAGTAAGACCTTCAGGCTTTGTTTGCTTAAAACCATTTTTAAGTCATATAATATTATCACTGGACCATCAAAAGCTTGTGTCAAGTCTTCTGATCAGACAAGTCCAATTTCTAATTTTTAAGCAAACAGTCAAGTTTGTGTATAATAATAATCACTTGAATTTTGGAATTCAGCATGTCAGCATTCTGTTATGCAAGCTGGGGAGGGCACTGTAATGTTATGGGGTGTGTTCTTTTGGTGTTGATAAAAGTCACTACAGAAACTGTAGTGTGTCTAGACCATTTCACACTGTCTTTAAACTTGCCATATTTCCTCATTTAGACATTTTTTTTGTCTTAAGATAATGCAGCTCTTTCCAGGGACATTGTTTTGATATCCAGGTGCAATGTTATCACTGCACTCACCAGACTCAAATACAACTGAGCATGCATAAGAGATGTAGATCTCATTAAATTCGCTGCAGTCATAGTCAGTAAATGCAACTCAGTTACAGGTATCCTTAGAATGTGTAACAAACACCACATAGGTTAATTTAATGAAAATCTAACAAAAGTTTTTTTTTTTTTTTTCCAGTAGCCAAGAAACCTATTGGAAGAAAGAAACAGAAAGTCAGTGATAAAATATTTCAAAACTGATTGAGTCAGTTTATACACACTTGGGCAATCATGTCTTGAAAGAGAAATAACTGACTAGGCAGAAGATTTTCCTGAAGTAGGTTGCCATTACTTTCTGTAGTAGACTGGTTGCCAACCAGGGCTATAGAATCCAATCTGTCCTGCTATTTAACCCATAGCTGGATGAAGAAGAGACATATTAATATCTTTCCCAAGTAAGTAAATGCAATGAATTCCACTGAAATTTGAACTTAGCTCTTCAATTACTTGTTCCGAGCTGATATCAAGGGCACAACAATACATATCTAAAACTGTTATAGTGCCCTATCTATAGGAATGGACTCTTCCTCCGTCAATAAATACTAACCTGTGTGACTTCCGGGGACGCAGCTGTGAGGTAGTTGTGAGGCAGCTTAAAGTTTGGATGCACACTTCTATTTGCTGACTGCTAACACTCTTATTTGTATATATGTTTTGTTATTTTAATACACTGGTTAAACCTACCTTCTTGTTTCTGTATCTTTCTTCCTGGCTCTAATCAGGCCACAACAAAAAACTGATTAAGAAACTGAAAAATTTCCTTTGAAGAAAAGAAAAGAGTACTGAATTGTTACATAATATGTCATTTTATATGGCAGTAAATGCTGGACAATATCCTCAGTGATGAAGAAGACGCATGAAACAATAGAAATGTAGTTCTACAGAAGGTCAATGATAAAGTCTTAGAGAAAACGGAAACAAACAGGACATTTATAATTAAAATCAGAAAGAGATATTTGAAATCTTTAGGCCACATAATGAGGAAAGAGGGCTTGAAAAAATGAGGTACTTACAGGATAGATTGAGAGCAAGAGGGATTGAGGAAAACGATGCATAACGTGCCTAGCAAGCTTGAGTTAATGGAGGTAGAGTAGACTTTAGAAGAGATAGCAAAAAAAAAAAAATTCATTAAGTGCTACAAAGGACAGGAAACTGTGTGGAGCCAAGATGACCATTGTCCTTTAGGGACATGACATACAGAAAAAGAGCTGGTCTTTCTTTCTGTGATATTAGAAGGCAACCAATCAATGCAGAGAGAAGGAATACAATGATTGAAAGAAGTGAAACGAACATAGAGAAGAAGAGAAGAAAGGAGGAGATAAATATAAGGGAGAAATTTAAAGAAGAAATGAAAAATATACAGAGTGAATACATGTTAGAGTCTAAAAATAGATGAAGGAGAACAATCAAAAAATAGAGAGAGAGAGAGATGGAAAAAAGAGAAAACAAGAATATAATAAGGAATAAGGTAAATAAAAAAGAAAAGGAAAAAATAAACTAGCAAAGAAAGAAAGAAAGAAAAAGACAAACAGGTTAAAACCTTACTATAAATTTAAATATTTTTAAAATCAAGACTGAATTATTATTCCAGGAGAACACTATAAGTTCATAGTATATATTATAAAGAATTAATTTTCTTAAATATGAACACCCGTTTAAATTGATCAAACCCACTATTAAAGGCAAGTTTTGTTGCAAATAATAATATCTTACATAATATGACAGTAATTACTTTAGCTATGCAACTATTTGATTCCTTTTCCTTTATTTTGATGCTTTACAGCGAGATTATGTTGAAACATCAGTGCTCATATGAACAGCAAAAGTAAGCAACATTGAGCCTGGTCAGTACTTAAATGAGTGACAGCTTGGGAATACCAGGTGTATTAAGCTTGGCTGTGTGGGTGGTGTAATGGATAATGGCTCTGAATTGTTTAATCAGAGAGCCAAGTTCTAATTCTATTTATGTGCAAATAACCTTGGGAAAAGTATGAATTCAGCACTTCTTCTCACAGCTATGGATTAATCAGTAAGACTTGTATCATTAAATCATTATTATCACAAAAAATATTCTTACAATCTAAAAACATTTTCTGTCTTTAAATAATCTTTGAAGGGTTGACATAGAAAACAAATCATTCAATCAATCATTCTTTATTAAATTTGAGAGAGAATGAAATTAAATGATAAAAGAAAGTATTTATCTCTCCACCCAAAGAAATATACTACTAACCCAATGAAGAACATTCAAATTAAAGTTACAAATTACAATAGACTTTTACTGAAAGAAAAAAGTTAAATCATGTTATATTACAGAAATGAGAGTTAATAGGAAAATAGGTTGGTTACACATTCCAACATCTAAGCAGAGTATCGAGAGACAGGAAAATGTTGGAACAAAGGAAAGAGTACTGGACTGTTACACGGTATCTATCCTCCTATATAGCAATAAATGCTGGACGATCCCCTCAAAGATGAAGAAGAGACTTGAAACAGCAGAAACATAGTTCTACAGAAGGATGCTGAAAATACCATAGGCTGGACATGTGAACAATGATGAAGTTTTGGAGAGATTGGAAACAAAAAGGAAACTTATACTTAACATCAGGAAAATACAGCTGAAGTTTCTGGGACACATAATAAGGAAAGAGGGCATGAGGACCCAGATACTCACAGGGCCGATAGAGGGAAAAGAGACGGGGAAAACAGCACATCACATACTTGATTGGATTAAGCAAATGAATGGCAGACTAAGGTTTGGGAGAAATAACAAGACAAAATAAAGAGCTACAAGGGACAGGAAGATAGAGGACCCCAGTCGCCTGTCCTGAAGGGACACAGCACAAAAAAAAAGAAGGTTTGCCGATCAACTAGCTAATACTCCTTCAATGTTTATTGAGCAGGAGTAGAGGTTTATCCCTCGTTTCTTGTTGAGGATATGGTTTACCAATTACTCTCTGTCTTGCATGTCTTTAATGATTTAATTTTTTCATTATTTGACTGATCAGTGATTTTTCATTGTGGAGGTACCAGGTGGACTTTTCTGGCAGTAAGGAGACCAAACTCTTTGTTAGTGCTTAGAGAGGTTGCTCTTATCAACAGTCACATAATATCAGGCTATATCATGCATCGATAAGTGCCCCTGCATGTACTTACATTAGACAATCCTAAGGACGCATTATGACCACTTTCTGGCCAGTTTGTATCACTAAAAACAGTAGTGATAATTTTTTTGGTTTTTTCCTTCTGAAAACAATCTTATTCTTTTATTGTTCTCTCTTCTTAATAATGTTTTTTTTTCTAACATTCTCACACACTCATCTTAGTGGCTTTATTGCCTTGTTTGGGGTGAAATGATAAAAAAAATAAAGCTTTATCCATAGTTTAAGAAATGAACAATAAATAAAAAGATTGTTGCATGAAAATCTAACTAATGTTTTCTGTTTCCTTCTTTATTTTCTGAGTCAACACCAATTCATGTCGAATGTAAAAATCCAAGGTCAGCGATGAAGTTAACTGGACAGATTTGAAATTAATTTGAACCAATCATATATTTTCCTGGCCTGCACTAGGTCTATGTCCTAACCAATAAAGTAGAATATGCATGATGAAGACTTGTCCACTTAGTGAGAATTTCTTTTTTTTCAAAATGTTCTTTTTGAAAAAAAAGAAAAAAAAAAAGAAAGAAAAGGGGAGAGAAAGAAATATAGAATGATGATATTGTCTATTTATTCAACATGTCATTTACCCTATTGGTCTACATCAACACTCACAGGGGAAGCACAGGTGCAGTAAAGAAATAAAAGAAATTTAAACAAAAAAGTTAACTTCTTTTTTTCTTTTCATTTCCTTTACCTATTCTTATCTACAAAGAAGAGTCCATGTCCTTGTGCAGAGATTTCATACCCATTGACAACACCTCCCTGATTCTTACTGACACATTGTTTTCATCAGCTTGATAATTTTAATCATAATCATCTTGCAGATGCTAAGATCATGCAAGAGGGAAAAAAAAAATTAAATTAAAGACATGAAACAAGTAATAGAGAAAAATAGAAAAATGAAGAAGAAAAAAAGATAGTATTATAGAAAAAGAAATAAAAGGATCCAATAAAAAAAATAATGTTTTTATATAAAGATAAGGAGGGAAGGAGAGAGAATGAGAGGAAATAAAGAGAAGAAAAAATGAATGAAACAAAGGTGGGAAAAACACAAAAGAAAAAAATCTATCAACAGAAAAGAGAGGTATAATAGAAATGGAATAAAGAACGTAAGAGATAATGGAAAGAAGAAGAAAATAAAGAAACAAAAGTAAAAAAAAAGAGAGAAAAAATTACAAGTAAATAAACAAAAGGAAAGAAGATCAAACAATATATGAGAGTGAGGAAGGGAGGAAAAAGAATAAAGAATGAAAAAAAGCTGGAAATGAACAAAAATCTGAGCAGAATATAGAAAAATAGATAGAAGAAACAGGACAATTTCGCTAGAAACTGGGAAGAAAGTACTGGATTGCTACATGCTGTCCGTCCTTCAATATGGCAGTGAATGCTGGACAATACCATCAAAGATGAAGGAAAAACTTGAAGCAACTGAAATGTTGTTCTACTGAAGGATGCTGTGAATATCATGGATCGAGCATGTGAGCAATGATGAGGTCTTGGAAATGATGGAAACAAAAAGGAAACTAATACTGAGTATCAGCATAGAGACAGCTGAAGTTCCTGGGACACGCAATGTGGAAGGAGGGCTTGGAGAATCTGATACTAACAGGCCAGATAGAGGCAAAAAGAGACAAAAAGAGACAAGGAAAAGCAACGGATAACATATTTGAAGGACCTAATGACGGGACGAGGATTGCATGGTGTAACAGGAGAAGGCATGCTCAGAGCCACCAGAGATAGGGAAAAGTGGAAGGCCATGATCGCCTACGTCCTGAAGGGACAAGGCACATAGAAGAAGAAGATAGAAAAGATTATGTAAAACAGAAACAAAAAGAATAGAATGTGAAAAATGAGAAAGAAGAGAAAAATGATGATAAATCAAAAAAGAATAGTGAAGAGAGGTGAGGACTGAAGAGAAATCGCAAGAAAAAACAGACTAAAGAATAAATGATAAAAATGAGATTAAGAGAGAAAAAATAAAGGAAAAATCTAAAAAAGATAAAAAAAAGTAAAAGAAAAAGAAGGAATTAAAGAGTGAATGACAAAATGAAAGTTATATATAAAAAAAGACAAATGTCTAAGAAAGGAACCTGAATAAGAACAAAAGAGAACAGACTTGAAAAGTTAAGAAAATATTGAGATAAGGTGAGGGAAAGACATAAAAATTAACTGTTGCATTTTGTATGGTTCTCATTATATATATATATATATATATATATATATATATATATATATATATATGTATGTATGTATGTATGTATAAGGTAGTAATAAAAAATAGGAAAAAAGGGTACAATTATCTTACTTTGCACTAGAAGCAAATACCCCTCACCCATAAACTGCGTCTATCTTTACCTACACTGACGTCACCTCTACTCTTCTGTTAGTCAGGCTGTGAGGATGTCACCATACATCATGTCCAACATTAAAATCAGAAACGATGAAATATGGCTAAGTGGGAGACAGATGATGCCAATTCTTTCTTTTTTTTTAAGACTGAATGTACACACATTTTGCATTTAGGGGTGGGCTTAGAGTTCAAGAAAAAAAAAAGAAGAGAAAAATACATTAAAAAGAAAAAAATGGTTGCAGAGCATAGGCCTTGTAGCTTAAGTCCATAACCTGAAGATGGCAAGCTGGTGTCTGAGTGCACCATTTTCCTGATAGGGCAATTATATTTGCCAACATGGCTGGTTGGTTGGTTCTCTGAGCAATTTTGGGATGAGGAGGATGCGTTTTTATGGGCTATGACAAGCCACAATATTTTATCCGACTCCAGTGTGAAAATAAATCAATAACAATTTTAAGAATAAAATAAAAGGTGAATCAGGTTAAGTTGTTACTTCATCAAGAGAAACATGATAAGACTTTTTGAACACAAACACAAAATAAGTATAAAAATACAATAATTCTCTTTTCAGATCCTAAATCTAAATAAAATACTGACACAGAAATACATGCACATCTGCAAATAAATGTACATCCTTCTATATCAGAAAATCTTTTACAATCATTTTCTCAGATCAATGGTTAAAAATTGATTCAATTGAATGAATTCTTTAGATCTTAAAGAAAAACAGTACTTCCTCAAATCTTACAGATTGGAACTATAGAATTACAAAGAACTTTACCAAATAGCTAAAAATGTATCACTTGAAGACTTCTAACAGAAGCAACAACTAAAATGAATATTACATGCAACTATAAAGGAAAATAATGAACATAATAACTTTTTCAATTACTTTAAACATAAGGTTAAGAAGAAAACTCTCATTAATATAAGAAACAGTGATAATAGTGAAACATTTTCCAGAAAAACTGTTTTAATAGAAATATTTTACAAATTTCAACTGACAGTAAAGATCACTGTTTTAATGAATGCTGAATTTTTATGTTTGGAAACAACTAATCTCACCATCAGCATTGTATGTGAATTCTGTTTCATCTCCATACTTTTAATGTCTTCTTTAAAACTCTGAAATTTTATTTACTAATCATTATTTTTACCTCCTCAATAGAAGTAGATATGTTTGACTATGATCTGATTCAAGTTCCTCCCTGGTGTCTTTAATAAGAACAGAGGTTTATCCTTTGTTTCCTGTTTAAAATTAAGTTTCTGGTTCCTTCTAAAGTTTTATCATTCTCTTTCACTCCCAGCAACCCCCTTGTATCTTAGTAGCATAATCACCTTGCTTGGGATAAACTGATTAAAAAAAAAATTTAAACATGAAAATCTCTAGAAACTGTGATATTTCCTTTAATTTTTAGTAACTAATTAAAATCCTTAAATAATAAATTTTAAAATTCTAAGTAACATTCTTAACTGAGTTACATTACTTTTATTAGCAAATGTTCACACATTCATTTTCCCATTTTAGCAATGAATTAATTCTCTCTCCAACTAACTTCTTCTTCTTCCATGTGCCCTGTCCCTTCAGGATGTAGGCGATCATGGCTTTCCACATCTCCCTATCCCTGGTGGCTCTTAGCATGCCTTCTCCTGTTACACCATGAAACTCTTGTTCCGTCATCCAATTGATTAGGTCTTTCAAATATGTTATTCGCTGCTTTCCCCTATCTCTTTTTCCCTCTATCTAGTCTGTTAGTATCAGGTTCTCCAAGCCCTCTTTCCTCATTGCATGTCCCAGGAACTTCAGCTGTCTCTTCCTGATGCTTAGTATTAATTTCTTTTTTGTTTTCATAATTTCTAAAACCTCATCATGCTTGATCCATGATATTCACAGCATCCTTCAGTAGAACCAGTTGCTTCAAGTTTTTCCTTCATCTTTGATATTATCCAACATTCACTGCCATATTGAAGAACTGACATCACATAGCAATCCAGTACTCTCTTACTTCAGATTATAATGAGATTTTGCTTTGATTTTGTTTTTTTTTGTTTTTTGAGAGGAGATTTTTTTTTTTAATTTTGTGAAAAATGTTACTACCGCTCTCAAATTCTTATATCCTTGCATATTCATTGATTTGTATTTTACAGCTTATCACCTCTTTGTAGATTATTTAAAGCCAGAAAATATCAATGTTGCTTAACTTTGGTGATCGTACAGGAACCATTGATCAATGTGATCTGGTCGTAAGCCATTATATCCTTGTGCTGTCCAACATGTGGTCTGTGAGTTGCATGCCACCCATGAAATGAATTTGTGTGACCTGCAAACAAATCTGACTTAGCATAAAATCCTTTGTTTTCGAGTAGAGATGACTTCCTGTTCTTATAGATACTAATAAATTTTTTTTTCTGATCTTTTCTAAACCATCTCCGCTATATGGTAATATATTACCATATAGCGGAGGTCGTGCCTAAACTCTTTTCCACCATTCATTTACTCAATCTTGCTAAGTCAGAGAAGCACTTCAGGCCTTCAATCATTCTATCGAATCACATTTCGGTTGCTTCAAGTCTCTCCTTCATCTCTGTGGCAGTTGTATTCTCTGTCATATAGGAGGACTGATACTATGTAACCATTCAGTACTCTTTTCTTTGTTTCTAACAAAATTTTACTGTTTCTTTATACTTTGCTTAGCTTTTGAGATAGTGAAAGCTGCCTCCCAATGCATCTTTGGATTCCAGTGTTGCACTTTCTGAATACAGTATTTATTTATCTTTTACTTTTATATAATTTTATTGTTATTTTTGTAATTAAAAAAAGTACAGATAACTCTTTAAGATTTGATTTGATACTTCATTTATATTATGAACAAGAAGTCTCTTCTAAAATGCTACTAAATTTTTTTTGATTCTGACTAATGTCTTGGGGAGACGGTCTAATGAATGCTAATCTAAAAAAAAATGATTCTCTCACACTCAAAATATTTCCCATGTTTTATGAGTGGACCAGATAATTTCTGATGATCTTCATTCTGTGATATCTCAATTTTACAAATTTTAGCATAGTACTACAAGGCAACATTGGCAACAAGGTATCAGTATTTCAAAGTTGAAATTGCTAGATGTAACCATAAGTTCTGTACTAACAGTTTCTTCACTCACAGTTCTCACTTGTGGAACTCTCTTTCTGCCTCTGGTTTTCCAATCAACATTAATTTTTCAAAAATTTAAATCCAATGTTAATTATTTTCTGTCTTTTTTATTCCCATTCTTTTATTGTTCTCCCCCATAATAACATTTTTATTTTTCTATTATTCTTTCGCACTCAGTAAACCCCTCCATTTTAGTGGCTTTATTGCCTCACTTGATTAAATGATTAAAAAACAAAAGTAATGTCCAATATTAAAATCTAATGATGAGAACACTCGGACTATCTGTTCATTCTTGAATAGAAGAAAACAGCAAGTATGATAGAATTTATGATGATTTGCTCCTTGCAAGTCTAAACAAGGAAAGGAACACCTCATGAATATTTAACAAAGTAATAATTAGACTGATAAATATTCATGAACAAGGCTGCCTGTCCATATAATATCAGTAGTTAATCAAAAATATTAGGGGATTTAAAGTCTCTGCCTCTTCTTTTTAGGGTTAACATTTTTGGCTGTATTTTTTTTCTTTCTTTTGTCAAGTAGTTAGGAAATAACAATCAATTTTTCTCTCATTGAAAATTTGATGACAAATAATGACTGATTTTATAATTAATATCCTAATTTGCATATTTATGCAACTGTCACATGGACTGAAGATTTAAACAACTGTGTGCAAAATAAAGTATATTATATTTAAAATAATAAGAAACCGAAAGCAGGTTCTTAAAGATCTGTGAAAATTATGTCAAATTAATATCTTATTTGTATCATCCCAGAAAATTATATAACAGAGAATGCCGTTTAAGTGAATAACACAACATATTTCTAATCAAATTTATTCCTTTGTGTTATTGTAAATTAATCAGCTCATGCATAATAAAGATACAGAGCAAAAAGCATTATTTTGTTCATCAAAATGGCTAATATCTTATTATTGTTAAACTAATTTTAGTATAAAAGTTATTTGGGAATGTCATGCGGTACTGCTTGGTAGTCACATCGAATTCTCCAAAATATAAATATTTCAGAGCGATTGGATATCAATCTGAGGACAGTGCAGAGGATTTGGAAAGAGTTTGATTTTGAGTCATTTGTGCATTATTTAATGCCAAAAAAGTGGGTTTTAAGGTATTTTTTTAATGTTCAGTTATAGTGAGAAGGTTGATTTAGTCAGATTTTGATGAAAAATTAAAAAAAAATTATTTTATTTTAGAAAACTGAAGATGCCATCTCATTTTGTATTAAAAAATTTATTGCTAGTAATAATTTTTTTCTCCTTCAAAAATGTGTTATGGTAATTATTTTTCTCCTTCAAAAATGTGTTATGGTAATTATTTTTTTCCTTCAAAAATGTGTTATGGTAATAATTTTTTTCCTTCAAAAATGTGTTATGGTAATTATTTTTTTCCTTCAAAAATGTGTTATGGTAATAATTTTTTTCCTTCAAAAATGTGTTATGGTAATTATTTTTTTCCTTCAAAAATGTGTTATGGTAATAATTTTTTTCCTTCAAAAATGTGTTATGGTAATTATTTTTTTCCTTCAAAAATGTGTTATGGTAATAATTTTTTTCCTTCAAAAGTGTGTTATGGTAATTATTTTTTTCCTTCAAAAATGTATATTTTTCTATAAAAGTCTATTTTTATACTTTCATCGTGTTTTCACCCCTGTTTGGGGGTTAACTATTTGCCCATAGCTGGGACCCTAACAGGTCCTACCACTCTGGGTCAGGGTGGACATGGAAACAACAGTCATGCTCCTGACAACCTCCCAATCAGAGGCCTTGCTGTGGATGCAGTTTATCATCATACCCAGAATCGATTTGGAAAGCGTTGGATGGTATATCCAGTCAACATTATGGTGTTTGGTGTGATCACCAGTAATGGCAATGTTATGCTTCCATTCATCTTTCCAGAGGGACTCAGACACAACATAGAGGTTTAAATCAAGTGCCTTGAGGAGTTAGTGCTGCCCTGGGTCAAGAGAATGGCTGCTGCAAGATGCAATGTCTGGCAACAGGACTTTGCACCATGCCACACATACATTCTGGCCATATCACTCCCCAGACTACTAACCCCTTATTATGTGTGGGCACAGTTGAGCAAGAAAACTTCTTGAAACACTGAAGTTGAACTGAAGGCAAAGATTATAGCAGCATTCACCAACTTAAAAAAGAAGACCACCAGGAAGAGTTTCAAAAGATTTCGAAATCATATGAAGGCAGTACTTGAAGCCAATAACAATTTTGTTGAATAAATTTAGTCTTTAGTATTTTAAGATATTTTTGTATAATTTTAATAAATATATCTGTTAGAATGAGATGTTTTTATTTTTGCATAATTTAGACAACAATTTATCCGTCACACTATATATATATATATATATATATATATAGTAATTAATTGTGATAATGTTCAGCACCAAGGTTAGTGTTTTTTCACTGGTTTTACTGATAAAATGTATTTTGGCAAGTATGTTTTTATGGTAAAGTGCTTGATATCAGTGCTGATATTTACAAATAGTTTGTCTCTTTAACTCAGCAGATTCATGCTGACTTTGAAGTTTTGTGAGAAAATCAACTTAAAATGTAATTCGTAACTCTTGGTCTTACTCATGATTATGGTTTTGTAGTTATTAAAATTTGTAAACTGCTAGTACTGAAAAAAATTGGGGTGAATCAAGTTTTAGTATTACTCCACACTGAATGTGAATTTGTAAGTGAAATTGTGAAGGGTTGTGATTGGGTGATATTTACTTATCATGTGTGGGGCTGTTCTGTTTAGATGAAAATTTGAATGCCAGTAATCACTTCAATTCTAAAATAACTTGAAGATGATAGTCCTTTGTTGTAAATCAGATAATAAATGTTAAATATGAGCAGTGCATATTGAGTGCTTTTATTTGATGTGTGACATGGTACCATTGGAAAAGGAATTGCGTAAAATTAAAATGTCAGGAAAAATTCATTTTTTCCCTTGCTCTTGCTTATACTTGAACCCAGGGTATTTGTCTGAACTACTAATATGACAGTCTACTTCAGATTCTCTATGATATTGAGTGGATAGGTCACACACCTGAATTTTATCAAAACTTTGGTGAAAAATTGCAACCTATCCTTGAGTATGTACAGTGTGTTATATTTATGGGTAGAAGTTTCTGTATATCAGAGATAGCGCATATGTAAATATAAAAGTGAACATTGAGTAGTCTCTTTCATGTTTGAACACAATCTTAATCTCTCTTTCTATATAAATACACTATCAACCATAAGTTTGGGACCACCCAAATTTTTTTCACAAAGTTTATAAAATTTCATTTTTAGCAGAATCAAATTCGCCGAGTTTGTATTTTTTGTTATTCTTATGCAGATGTCAAGTAAAAAAAAAAAAAAGTATTCTTTTCATCTTTAAAGTAAACATTTACTCAGTTTACTACTTGACTGCTTTTATTATGATCAAGTTTTTGCCAAAAATCCAGATTTATTCAGATATTATAACTATGGTATAATTTATTTTTGTAAACTATATTACTATGGTATAAATGGCAAGGAAGAAACAGATTAGCATTGAAAAAAGAGCTCAGGTTGAAATTCTTTCGAAAGAAGGATATTCTGAACGTGTTATCGCTAAAAAATTAAGCCTTTGAAAAAAATGGCATGCATTATTGCCTTCAACGACCTAGTGAAACTGAGTTAAATATTGACAGAAAAAGATCCGGTAGGCCCAGAGTAATATCTATAGTAGAGGATAGGCACGTGATCATATTTAGCAAGAGGAATAGAAGAAAAACCGCTCTGAAATTAACAATTGAAATGAATTCTACTCGGCAACATCCAGTATCTGTTACTACTGTTAAGAGATGACTTCATTCTGCTGGGCTTAAAGGCTGTGTAGCAGTTAAGAAACCACTATTAAAAAAGGAGAATAAGTTGAAACGACTCTACTGGGAAGAACAGCACAAAGAATGGACTTTAGATGATTGGAAAAAAGTATTATGGACAGATGAATCAAAATTTGAACTGTTTGGAAGCAAACAAAGGGTGTTTGTCATACAAACTTCTTCTGAACGAATGAGTGAAAATTGCATTGTTCCAACTTTAAAACATGGAAGTCGATTTGTAATGGTTTGGGGATGCTTTGGCGGAGAGATAGCTGGAGACTTTATAGAGATCAAAGGCAAAATGCAAAAGGAAGAATATCATTCAATACTGCAGAGGCATGCAATCCCTTCTGGTTGCCGCATTATTGGACAAAATTTTGTTTCCCAACACGATAACAATCCAAAGCAAAGCTCAAAATTATGCCAAAATTATTTGAAATAAAAGGAAAACAATGGAATTTTGAAAATTATGACTTGGCCCCCTCAGTCTCCGGATCTTTCTCCAATTCAACTCGTCTGGGATGAAATTGATCGTACAGTTTAAAATGAACTTCCTAAAAATGAACAAATGTTGTTTAAATGCTTGCAGGATGCTTGGAAATCATTTTCACCAACTTATTTTTATAAGTTATTAGAAAGAATGCCAAAGATTTGCTGTGCAGTAATAAAGGCTCATGGTGGTTTCTTTGATGAAAAGAAAATATGAATCAACTTTAATTAAATTTGAAATTACTCTATGTTATTTTTGGTTTTAATTCTTGTACAATTGTGAGCAACAATGAAATATATCAAAATTTATTCTTCTAAGACATAAAATTTGTCATTTCTTTCTCTAAGAAAATAAATCTAAGTGGTCTCAAACTTATGGTCGGTAGTGTATATATACATATTATCCTACATCTATGGCACGACTCAAGTGTTTCAAGTGTTATGCAATCATCAGGTGCATATTTCAAACTGACAGTTTAATAAAACTGAATTTAAGTTCACTTGATGTTCATGGGAATTAAATCTTATAAAGTTAAGTTACTGTTTTTTTAATAACAAAATTTAAATATTCTTATGTTACTTGTAGATAAAAAATTCACTGTTTTATTAACACCTGAATATTAATACTATATATATGTGCACCCTAATATGTATATTTATTAATTCACAGAAATCAATATTGCATGATAACTATCAGCTCCGCACCTTATTAAGCTGGGGGTTACTATAACCACACTCTTTGTATCTACAAATGTTATATTTCTGATAATGAGAACTCTTCTTGTATAAATATAGCAACTTATAAACATTTTATTTAGTGTGTGTGTGATTTAAATTTTATCAGTCAATTCATTAGGTTTAAATATGAACATTGTAATAAAGTAAAGTAGGGACATTTAACTTCCTAAAAGATTCAAATCATATGCTGTTTGCTAATTTTCTTTTTATAAATCTGTAGCAAAGACAGGATATATTCTGACCTGTATTACTATATGCAGTAAATTAAACATGGGAAACAGAAGTTTAAATTAATTTCTTAAAAAGATTAATAAATAAATAGAAATAAAATTGTCCTTAAATTTTTCATGCAAAAAATTATACTGGAAAAGGTTTCCAAACCTTGTCTACCAGGATATTTACCAAGTGTCATTTTATTAACAACTATGAAAAGAAAAGATCAATCTCTCTTTATTGTTCCATAATGTAACAACATTGGTACTTTCCCCCATGTAGATGCTACAAGAGACCAGCAAACCAACTACTTAATTTCAAATAAACCATGTAGACATAAATGTTATCTTTTTTTGAGTTATCTATAGACATGCAAATATAATTTTTCTTTCATTTCTTCTTTTAGCTATATTGTTATTTACATAAATATATATATACAAAAAAAAGTCATCCATATTTTGAAATTAGTTTCTCATTTTCAAAATGCTGAATTCATTTAGTTTGAAAGTTTTCTGCCTCAAACCTAACAGAAAGTAACTCCTCCTGCTACACAAAAGACCAAGAGCAACCTTGGCTAATACAGATTATAACTCGCTTCACTACAGGTTTATTGAAGGAACAAAAATTAAATAACGAACAGAAATATACTTCTTTATAAATCTAAATTTACAATTGTGGGGAGTCTTGGCAAAAAAAAAAAAAAAAAAAAAGGAAAAGAAAAGGAAGAAAGTTGCAATAAATTAAGCCTGTTGTTGTCATGGCTAAGTTATGAATAAAATTAAATGATAAAAGAATAAATGAAAAACTAATACCACATTTAATAAATGGATAAGCACCCATATTAATAATTACAATAATAAGCAGAAGGACAATCAATGGTGGAGGAGAGTGGATAATTATACTACTTGTCTTTTCTAAATAAGAACATATCATATCACTCTTTTCATATTCAGTCCCAAGGCAAAAACATTATCTTTCTCACTCTTTTTTTTAATGACTTTTTAACATAAAAAAAAAAAAAGAAAAACTTTTTTTGGAAATTAATTATTCAATTAAAATCTGAAGAATATGAAATAGTTTTCTTTTCTTCCTCTTCCTACTGCCTTTAATAATATTCATCATTATCATCAACAACAATATTCTTCTTCTTCTATGTGCCCTGTCCCTTCAGGACGTAGGCGATCATGGTTCTCCACGTCTCCCTATCCCTTGTGGCTCTTAGTATGTTTGCTCCTGCTGCTCCTGGCAACCCCCATTCCGTCATCCACCTGATCAGACCCTGCAAATATATTATCCGCTGTCTTCCTCTGTCTCTCCTTCCTTCTGTGACCAGTCAGTATCAGGTTCTCCAGGCTCTCCTTCCTCATTGCATGTCTCAGGAACTTCAGTTGTCTCTTCCTGATGCTCAGCATCAATTTCCTTTTTGTTGCCATTCTTTCCAACACCTCATCGTTGCTTGCATGCTCAGTCCACGATATCCGCAGCATCCTTCTGTAGAACCACATTTCGGCCGCTTCCAGTTTTGTCTTTGTTTTCGATGATATTGTCTAGCATTCACAGCCGTATTGAAAAACTGACATCACGTAGCAGTCTAGCACTCTTTTCTTCATTTCTATTGAGATTTTCCTGTGTGTTAGTATTTTGTTCATCTTCTGGAATGCGTCCTTTGCCATGCCAATTCGCCTTCGGATGATAACTAATAAAAGTTGTAATTATAACAATAGTGATAACACTACTATCACGATTACTTCTATTGGAGACAGCACAAATAATAAGGTTGATTAAAAAATGTTAACATTAATCATAATGATGTGAGGTGCAATGGTATTGGAAGCCAAAGTGTTTTCTAAGAAGAATTATGCTGGTCTCATTTTGACAATTTTCAGTTTTTGAGCTAAGAGCAAAAATGTGTTCTGTGAAGACTTTTATATTAATTTGTGATAAGTAGGGCCAAAATTCCACACCACTTTAAAGTAATATTTCTAAAACAAAATTTTTTAATGTCAAATGTTTAAATGTTTATATATATATATATATATATATATATATAGCATAATGATGTTCCACATATACTCTCTTAATATATATAGGAAAAACTACTAAAAAGTTGTAAGTTTAAAAATATATTTTTTTGACAGTATTTATTTATTTCTATTATTATATATATATATTTGATATTTTAAAACAACAGTTAAAAGTATTATTACAGTTAGGTTTACATTTAAAAATATCCAAAAACTATTGTTTTCTACGTCATGTGATGTAAACATCTCGCGACAGACGTTTCTCATGACGAACGCTTCTAGTTTAAATTTTAAAATTATTTGTTTCTGATGAAAGGCTGAGGCCGGTCTGAAATATCCAATATATATATATATATATATATATATATATATATAATAATAATAATAGAAATAAATAAATACTGTCAATATATATATATATATATATATATATATATATATATAAAGAGAGAGAGAGAGAGAGAGTAAACAGCATAAGTTTTATAATGATGCATAAGTATGTCAACAGTAGCAGAAAGGTTAATATCAAATAATTAAAATAATGTCTGACTAACTGACAATTCTTTCAAGAGCTGAAACATGACTCCTTGTGCCAAGATCTATCTTTACAAGAGTCAGATCAAAATGGAGGATTGCTGTCATATCTGGGCTGGAGCTACCCAATCTCAAGTTTCCAACCTTGATAGATTTCAAAATGTGGCTTTGTAGGTGATTAATTATTTCCCACTCTATAACTTTTTTCTTCCAAATAAATGTTGGTAACCTCTCGCTATTCTATTAAAATTTTATTGCAAATGTTAAGACAAACTGCATTCCATAGTTCTGCCAGTTCATACATTTACAGCTAAGATCTGTCATGCCTTGCACACAGGATTAAATCATCCTTATTCCTTTCATATTCCATTGGTAAAGAGGAAGTTCCACTCAGGCATCTTCAACCCAAAAATTGTTACTTTGTGAAACAGACCCTTGAAAGCATGCTTCTCTGATCATTAAGATTTTAATCAATATCCTAGTAGATGAAAGTGTTGGTTCATGAATTTGGTGGCATAGTAATTGTGAGTTCAATCCCTGGGCTAGGTAGTGTGTAGTTAGACTCAGTAGAAACAGAAGGAACAATAACTGAGCAGTACTAAAATAAGAACTAGACAACATTTTTCTAGATACGGGTAGTGGAATGGGAACAACCTACCACATGAATTAAATAAAGGGTTCAGTTTGATATTTCCTAGAGGGGACCTGGATTGAAGGGGGACACAACAGATGAAATGTGATAAAAACAGCAAAAATGAGATCAATAATGTAAACAATATGCTTAATCTTGGGTCAGCTGGTTATCTATCATACCTACCCTCATATATTCCTCTTACTACCTTCTTTTATGCTTTTACAGCAATATTATTGAGTAAACTTCTATCTTGAGTGACTCCCGAGCCTTGTATTTAGTGAACAATAATATAAAACAAAAACTCTGGCAGCTGCAATTGTTACTACTAAGAATCATTATTTCTACAAAGCTGAACAATTTCTCTCATGACCACTAAAGTAAGTCATGATAATATCAATAAAATAATATCTTTTTAAACAGGTGATCAGGAATAATTACTAATAATACAGTAATGAGCTATGAAGATGAAATTCCTGAAATAACAATAATAGCAATAATAGTGATTATACCATAATGACATATCATTAGTAGCAGAAATAATATTTATAATAATAAAATTAATGTCATTGCTAATATTCCTAAAAATAAGCCCACAAACAATAATGAAAATCAAATCTTGGGAATAAAGAACACATCATGAATATTTCCTGGTGAAATATTTTTGGTTATCAACTTGCAAATTGCTTGCAATTTGTTTTCATTCCTTGAGGGCTCATCAACTACACGGCTATCCTCTATCAAAATGACACATATAAACACAAAGAGAAGGCAAAAATGAAGAGAATAATCAAGTGATGACACGTCAAAGAAAGAGGTGATCACTCTGTTGGCTTGATTTGGCTCTTGTCAGTGGCCATCTTTGGCTTATAGATAAAAATTTAAAAAAAGAATAAAACAACTGGTGAGAACCAAACAAATGTGCATTAATGCATTATTATCTAGAGTGGTTTCACTTCAGAGTTATTGGCTGGAGTTGGTAACAAGTCAGGCACTAAGTTGAGATAAGTTTTTCTGGGGGCAAAGATTAGTGACTTGGAGAAAAAGAAAAATTAATAATTTCATTATTATCATCATCAATAATAAAAAATATAATTTTACTGTGTGCCATCAAACTAAAATTGGATATTTGCATAAAAAAAAGAAAAAGAAAATAAAAATTAAAGAATTAAAATTTATTCTTTTTAATTCCTGCAGGTGTTTTGTCCAGCACAGTGCATTTTTTCTTAAATTTATTTTGATTTTTTTTTTGCTTATTTTAAATAATAATGAAATCATCTCTATTATATGCTTTATTATTTGAATCATCATGCACACTAGATTGTCCAACTGAAAATATTGTTTAAAACATATTTGGTTTCTTTGCAGTTACAAATTCAATCCTATGGTCTGGTAGTGCTGAAAAGTCATATATTCTAGTTTAGTGGAAGAAATGGATACACACCCCAAAGGAGAATAAAGCTGGTAAATATGCATTCATATGAAATATTCCCTAAGCATGCAAAGTTGAATTAGAACAATTTTCCTCCATGGATTGAATAAAGATTTTGGTTCAAAATTCTGAGTGAGTTATAAACTCAGACGACAAATACCTGAAAGTAGGATGTACAAAGGTCAAGCGAATTGAAAGTAAGGATGTACAAGAGACAAAACAATGCAAGCATAACATTCAAGATGAGGTTGTTGGAGGGCACTAAATTTCTCACTGGTAGATGTGTGTGTGTATATATATATATATAGGGATGTGTGTTGTTGTGCAATGGCTTTGAATGAGAAATCAAGGAAAGCTAAGTTTAAATTCCAGTTGAATTTCACTTATGCACAAATACCCTTGGGAAAGGTCTTAGATCATTTCTTCTTTCTCCAGCTATAAGCTAAATAGCAAGACAAATTGGCTTTTATAACCCTGGTTGGCAACCAGTCTATTGCAGAAAGTAATGGCAACCTACTGCAGGAAAATCTCCTGCCTAGCCAATCATGTCTCTTTCATTTCCAAATATGTATCAAATATGGCAATTAACTGACTCATATACCTTAGATATATTATTATAATAATACTAGCAGTATAGCCCGGTGTTGCTCAGGTGTAATGAAAACTTTAAAACTAATCCATGGTCTTGGAGCTTAGACTCTTTGGATGTTGGCACGAAAGACTAAAAAGCAATAGTTGTTTCCAGTTAAAGTGAAACCGTAGACTGAAAGAAAAATGAATGGCTGTAAGTCAAATTTTGATTTCCTGGTATCGATATCAAATAAGTTTTTTCATCGTAAACTGAATTTTGAAGGCTAAATAAGTCCTCTGAGTAAATGGTATCATGGCTGAGACTAAGAACTACAATTATACCTACTTAGAGCCAAATCCAAAGCAAAAACTAAAATAAAAGGGCTGAAAAAATACAGACATACAGGCAGATAAACCGACACACACGCAAACATCTTGCCTTTTATATATATATATTATCGATTTTCTGCACTATTGTAAGAACTGCAACCTTGAAACTTCTGAATATCATTTCTTATGTCTTTGTCTATGAGTGTATCAAATTTGATTAAAATCAAACCACTCCTTCTATAACCCGATTTTTTCGATTATCGATTTTCGATATTTATCGGAGGTACCACTACACGAAACCTAGCTAAGAACACTCAGAAACGCTTATAGTACAACTGTGTAAATTTTCAAGAAAATCGGTTCAGCCATTTCGGAGTCTATAGGTAATGGATACACACACATACATACACAGATACAGACAAAGTTCCATTTATAAATAAGTTTAGATTATATGTGTGTTTGTGTACATCAGAAATAATAATAATAATCTTTTACAAACTACGATTAAAATTATTTTATGCTAAAATGAAAATTGCAAATTTAATAAGAAAAATATTGTTGTTGTTATCAAGCAATACTGGATGACAGTAAAATTGTCCTTATATTTAGCTTGTATTAAATGTCCAAGTCTCTTCAGAACATAGACAATCATAGTACCCACAACTTTATTATCACTGAATCGCCATGACTTCTTCGGATAGAGGGTAGAGTGGCTTCCTCAATGCTTTCTCTATAGTTTTTAATTCAGAGTAACACTTTTTAGAAACTGGCTGCTGACCAAGGCTAGAGAGTTCAGTTTATCCTGCTATTTAATCTAAAGTTGGTGGATGAAGAGAGAGATTGAAATTAGCTTGATTTTAATTTTTCTACCTATAACCATTATGCCACTTGTATAATAATAATAATAATATATATATATATATATATATATATATATATATATATATATATATATGTTCACCACTTACTTGCTACCCAGGTTTCAACCATATTGATCTCATCAGGCTATATATACACACACACACACATAAATGACTTACAAAAAAATGAGGAGTCAATTTTTGGAGTTTTTTTTTTGTCAAAATTAATAAGTACTTAATATAACAATATAATATCTTATTCTTGTTATACTATAGATGTAAATCCTATTGAAACTTAGTACTACTCCAATAAACAGCTGAAAACACTGTTTAAATGATGAATATTTACAAAACATTCTACCAGAATAACTATGACAATCACAAAATGACCAGTTACTACACCTACTAACAGAAATATGGTACATCTTAAAAATGTAGAAACAAGTCACAAAGAAGATAGTATTCAAATGAGTGATATAATTTACACTTTTCAATAGTATCTAATCCACCATTTACAATATTGGCAAAAACTATATTTTATATTCAGCTATTTAAAATACACATCACTTTTTCTTCTTTATGTGCTGAGTCCAATCATGGACTTCCACTTACCCCTATTCCTTGGTGCTCACAATACTTTTCCTTTTGTATATCTCCCAAACCCTACTCCATCATCCATCAAGTATATCTTGTTTTGCTTTCCCCTATCTCTCTCTCTCTTTTATTCTCTCTATTTGTCCTGTGAATATTAGATTCTTCAAGCCCTCCTTCCTCATTATGTGTCTGAGAAACTTCAGCTACCTCTTGTTGTTAAGTATAAACTTCCATTTTGTTTCTATCCTCTCCAAATCCTTGTTCTTGCTCACATGCTCAGTCTATGATAACCTCAGCATCCTTCTGTAGAACTACATTTTCATTGCTTTGAGTCTCTCATTCATCTTTGAAGAGATTGCCCAGCTTTTGCTGCCTTATAACAAGAGAGATATAACAGTCCGGTGCTCTTTTCTTTGATGTAGAGATTACACAAACGCATTTTATAAAATACCTTACAAAAATCTGTTTGAAACTGCTAGGGAACCTTGCTATATTTGGGAAGAATATTAGAATAATCCAGAAACTGTACAAACAGCAAACTATCTACATATGGACAGAAAATGAGAAAAAAAGTACTGGACTGTTACGTGATATCTGTTCAACTATATAGCATTAAATGCTAGACAATTTCATCAAAGATGAAGGAAATACTTGAAGCAACCTAAGTGTGGCAATGACAAGGTTTTGGAGAGAATGGAAATGAAAAGGAAACCTATACTAAACATCATGAAGAGACAACTGAAGTTTCTGAGCTATGTAATAAAGAAGGAGGGCTTGGAGAATCTGTTACTCACAGGATGAATAAAAAGGTTGGTTGGTTGGTTTTTATGGCAAATCAACCTCGGCGGGTCATTTATTGCCAACTAAACTTTATTTATTTATTGCTGGTAATACCTTTTTCTTTCAAGAATTTATTGTTGCTTATATAAGTTTTTGTGTCTAGTAATACATTTTTCTTTTTCAAGTATCAAGATTCATTGGGATTTGTTTTTAAGGGGCAGGGTCCCCAAGTCCTACCCTTGTTATTTAACCCATAACTGGAGGGAAGGGACGGATTAATACCTTTCCCAAGGGTACCGGTGCTTAAGTGAATGCAGGGTATTCAACTGGAATTTGAACTTGGCTCACTGATTTCTCTTTCTGAGCCGATATCTACTGCACCACAACGCACATCCATCACTATACGCGTACAGCACCTGGTATGCTCAAGCGGTCACCCATCTAAGTACTGACCAGGCTCAACATTGCTTAACTTTGGTGACTTGATGGGCTTGGGCAAGTGGATGGCACAGCAGGCTTTGGGAGAAATAACAAGGGAAAATGTGCTAAAAGCTACGAGGGATAGGGGGTATGTAGAGGACCATGATCACCCCTACATCCTGAAGGGACATGGCACATAAAAGAAGACAAAGAAATATGCAAAAAATAAAAAGGAGTGTAAGACATGGATGTGTCTTCACACTGGATTTAATTCAACCAATACGGTGAGATGAATCTAAGAGAACAAGAAGTCCTACCAAAATTCATTATTGGCAGTTACAATTTTAACAAAATACTCTGTGCATATGAAACAGTGTTGATAGTAGACATAAAAATGAAACTATTAGAACTATTAGAAGACTAGCAGTATAGCCCGGCATTGCTCGGGTGTAATGAAAGCTTTAAAACTAATCCATGGTCCTGGAGCTCAGACTCTTTGGACATTGACACGAAACACTAAAAAGCAATAGCTGTTTCCCGTTAAAGCGAAACCGTAGACTGAAAGAGAAATGAATGGATGTAAGTCAAATTTTGATTTCCTGGTATCAATATCAAATTTTCTTCACTATTGTAAAAACTGCAACCTTGAAACGTCTGAATATCGTTCCTTATGTCTTTGTCTATGAGTGTATCCAATTTGATTAAAATCAGACCACTCCTTCTATAACCCGATTTTTTCGATTATTGATATTTATCGGAAGTATCTCAACACAGAACCTAGCTAAGAACACTCACAGACGCTTATAGTACAAGTGTGTAAATTTTCAAGAAAATTGGTTCAGCCATTTCGGAGTCTATAGGTAACAGATACACAGACACACACATACAGACAAAGTTCCATTTATAAATAAGTTTAGATTAGATTTAGATTTAGATAGTAAAGGAAAGCAAAAAGAACTAAACATCAATTGCAAAAAGATAGAATTCATGGTTGTCAGCAAAGGGAACGACTCAACACACAAATTACAAATTGGAGATACCAAAATCAAGCAAGTACAATAATTTAAATATCTGGGAAGTGTTTTAACAAAGGACAGAAAGTGTGACACTGATGTCCAAAGGTGCACTGGAATAGTGAAAATGCCTCCCAAAAGCTAAGCAAAGTATTAAGAAACAAGAAAATTTCATCAGAAACAAAGAAAATAGTACTGAACTGTTAAGTAGTATCTAATTATGTGAATTTTGGACAATCTCATTACAGATGAAGAAGAGACATACAGCAATAGAAATGTGGTTCTACAGAAAGATGAATACCATGGACTGAACATGTGAGCAACAACAATGTTTTAGAGGCACATAATGAGGAATGAGGACTTGGAAAATATGATGCTCACAGGGCATATTAAACGTAAGAGGAGCAAATGTTTACAAGACAGGATTTTGGCTAGGATGTAAAATTTGGGGTATTTGTAATGTCATTTTTTAAAATTCTGTCTTGTATTAATCTTCATTATATCATTTTTAATTTGAGGTATTCATTTTTCATTATCCATTTCTTTTTTTGCAGTTTTATTCATTTTTGCTTTCAAAAACTAGCAAACAATTCCAACTATCAGGCATAAGTTTTTATCTGAAATCTACATTCCAAAAGTGCAACAATATCTGAGGTTTTTAAATTGCAGGAATAAGTGGTATACCACAGTGGTACCCTTCCATTTAGTCAGAATGCATTAGAAATCTTTGGGGAATGACTGGCTTTTGTTGCTGAAATCAGCCTCTCCTTCCTTTCTTTCTTTCTTTTTTTGTTTTGCATCTTGTTCTTTTTTTATTTTCTTTCAGAATTGTTACTTCCCCTACCCCAATTACATAACTGTGATCTGCTAACATGTACAGGCTATCCAAAATATGTTACAAACTTTAATATTTCATTTTGTAATTTGTGAGGAAACAAAAAAAATGTTATGTATGATGGAGAAAGAGATTTATGAAACAATTTATACAGTTGGACAAAAGGATAACTAAATCAAAAGAACAACAAAAAAAAAATCCTAGAAATACAGTGAGAGCTCAAAATTTTGCAGTTGACCCTATTCCTCTCTTGCCTGCTTTCCTTCACATTTATCTGATCTTATCATTTTCCCTTCAGTTTTATTACATTTGATGTGATATTTCTTCTTGGTAGTACCATTTCCCACCCTCTAGTCTTATAGTGAATTTATACAATAGGCACTATGACCAGAAATGTTTTTTTTTTGTTTTTTCAGATCAAAATAGATAAAGCATTTCAGATCAATTAATTAACACAGCAAACTCCCTTATTGACTTTTGTAGAATTTAATAAAAAATTTTTTCATATTCGTGATTTTGAGTGTGAGGTCTATACTAATATAAAAAAAAAATGAAAAATTATTAAATTAGTTAACAGTGCCTATTGTACAATTCCACCATGTATATATATATATATATATATATATATATATATAAGTATATATGATAGGATAGGATAGGATAAAGAAAAAATAGGAGACACTTATAAAACTAACATGTTCTGCATTCTTTGATTTGTTAAGCAGAATTAGTATAAGTTAAGCAGCTTAAACAAAACAAATATAAAAACACCCAAATTTCTTTCTTTCTTCATATCGTATTCTCTGATAAGCTTTAATGAAAATGAAATATGTTAGAATTATGTTACCTATTTGTTCTTTATCCTATTTAATCTATTTGATTCTAATCTATCTGAATCTGATTCCAGTTTGCACACACACACACACATATATGTTTGCATGTGTGTGTATGTATGTATGTTATTTTTTATTGCATATCATATTTACAGGTATCTAATAAATCTAATATTTGAAGTTATGAAACTGTCAGATAAAGAAAAAAATCCATTAATTTCTTTCTTATTTCAATCATTTCACTCCAAACAATGTTATAAAGCCACTGAGACACAAGGGGTTAAAAATATAAAAGGCAAGATGCTTGTGTGCGTGTCTGTTTGTATGTCCTTTATACAAATCCACAATTTTTATCCGATTCTCACCAAATTTCACACAAATATTTTTTTTGGCTTCCGGTCAAGTCATGGGCTACTTATTTTTACCAATTTTCCCCCGATATCAGATCAGGTCTGATCAAGATCAGGATTTTAGCCCATTTATTATGGTTCTTGCTGCAGAATTTGCTTTAACTTGGTAAAATTATAGTTTTTAGTCTCAAACATTAGTAGATCTTCTCAGATGAATCATTTTCCCCAATATCAAAAATTGATACCCCACCCCCGATATTCTATCAAATCTGATCAAAAACCAATATTCAGCCATTAATGTGGCTCATTTTCTCCAATTTTACTCCCGATGAGTATGATAAGTTTTCATGGACTTAATTAGGTTAGTTTATCCTTGGATGACTTATTTGACTCCGATATTAGAAATGAATACCCTGATATCCTATTAGGTCTGATCAAAATCAGGTTTTCAGTCCTTTTATTTTGGTTTTTGCTCTAAGTAGGTGTAATTGTAGTTCTTAGTATCAGCCATGATACCATTTACTCAGAGGACTTATTTAAAATTATTCAAAATTCAGTTTGTGACGTAAAACTTATTTGACATTGATACCGGAAATCAGAATTTGACTTAGATCCATTCATTTTTCTTTCAATCTACGGTTTCATTTTGACTGGAAATAATTATGGCTTTTTAGTCTTTTGTGCCAACATCCAAAGAGTCTGAGTTCAGGACCATGGATTAGTTTTAAAGCTTTCATTATACCTGAGCAACACCGGGCTATACTGCTAGCATATATATATATATATATATATATATATATATAACTGTTGAATCATATATATGCAAATTTTATTTTTATTTTTGTAGATGAAAAAGTGGAAACAAAATACCAGCTCAATTCTTGTTGGGAGAACTTTTGAACTCTAGCTCAGTAGTTTTAATTTAACTGTTTAAAAATAAGAATGTCTATACAAACATTAGTAATATGTGTGTGTATATATATATATATATATATATATATCCTGATGTCACTATTAAAAGAAAAAACCAACACTTAATAATATAAATCTATGAGCATGGCCACAATGTGCTGATGGTGTTTGGAAAATAAAACAGCCCTATATCTCTAAGTGCATACATAAGACAATCCATATATTTATTTTAAAGTAAAATAAAATTATTTCTTGATAATGGCTAAAAGTATAGGCGAAAACATTTGAACAATTGTTATATAAATTATGTACTGAAAAAGAAAAAAAAATACAAGATCACATGAAAAATTATATAAAACACTTAATCACAGTACCTTGTCTGTCATTTTTAATGAAACTTATATATATATATATATATACATATATATATACACACAAAAATTTGCTTATAAATATGAACAAAAAAACAAAACAAAGTATAACAATGGTGACTTTCTCCTTACAAGAGGCAGACATATGCAAAAGTCATAAGTAACCCATTCAAGGCACAATTCTGTGTTCTGGGAAATTAAAAGAACAATTGGTAATGGAGAACTTGGGAAGTGAGTGTGGTTAGTTGAAGTCATTGAAGCATAGTCCTATTCTCAGTTGACATTTCATATTTCACAGGAGGCAACTCTCTTGTGTGAGAAATGCACTCAGAGGATGCGGGCTGTGGCCTGGATTCTTGCTAAAAACTATGACGGCACTGGAATCTTTGTTTCTACGTAAGAGTGAGATGTAAAAGTTTTGGGTATATGATGAGAATAGTGTTGCAGAAAGATTTTCAATGGCTGGAAAGTAAATCGAAACATAGAAATTCACTGACAGACCAACAAAGAAACAAGAGAATGTGTACGTGTGTGTGTGTGTATGTATGTGTATATATATATATATATATTTGTGTCTATCAGTTCTTTGTAGATCTGAAAAAGGCCTTCAATACAGTCAATCCCACTAGTCTTTGGTGTACTCTCAAAACTTGGGTATCCTCCTCATTTTCTCAAGTCCTACCATGATGATATGGAGGCCTGTGTCCCTTTTGGGTGGTGTACTTAAAGAACTAGGATGTGCGTTGTAGTGCAGTGGATATCGACTTGGAATGACAAATCGGGGAGCCGAGTTTGAATTCCAGTTGAATTTCTTGCATTCACTTGCACACAAATACCCTTGGGAAAGGTATTAATCCGTCTCTTTCCTCCAGTTATGGGTTAAATAACAGAACAGATTGGGTCCTATAGCCTTGGTTGGCAACCAGTCTCCTGCAGAAAGCAATGGCAACCTACTGCGGGATAATCTTCTGCCTGGTCAGTCATGTCTCTTTCGAGACATGATCACCCAAAGCATGTATCTCGTATGGCACTTAACTGACTTATGGAACTAAACAATGTTAAAAATGGAGTGAAGCAGGGAGACCACTTAGCCCCAACATAATTTCCCTTCCATTTTGCAATGGACCTGCTCAATTTGTTTGAAGACAGTAATATTAGTATCATGTTCAGGTATGAGACATCTGGTAAACTATATAACTTGTGTAGGTTCATGGCAAGAACAAATGTTCTTCTGAGTCTTGTGCACAACCTTTTTTATATGGACAACTGTGACCTGGTTGCACACACCATCTAACACATACAACAGTTCATGGAGTGGCTCATGTTCCTGTAAGGCTTTTGGTTTATTTATTAGCCTGGACAAAACAGTCATGATCTTCCAACTTGCCCTCAGCAAGGAATATACAGAATATTGATTTGATGGCTAGAGAGATAAAGTCATTGACAGTTTTGTATATCTTGGTAGTATCCTTAACCAACACTGTTCCTTTGAGATAGTACTTTGGATTAAAAAATTCATCAAATGCATTTGCAAACCTGAAAGATGGAGTCTGGAGCCAAAAAAGTATAAAAAAGAAAAACCAAGATTGAAATTTACAATGTTTGTGTACTGACATCCCTGCTATACTCTTGTGAGATCTGGGTACTGTATCACAGGCATGTTAGAGTGCTTCCACCAGTGCTGTCTGTGTACTATTCTAAAAATTCACTTGGTCGATCATGCCTCTTATTAGGAAGTTTTGCAGAGAGCCAACTCAGTTCCTGTGGAAGCTCGTACCCACAAACACAGGTTGTGTTGGACTGGGAATTTCCCAAACAGATGCTGTATGTAGAACTAAAGATCAGCAGATGACCACAGCATGTCCAATCTCTGTCTCAAAGACTCATTCTCTAAGTGCTATATTGACAATAACAAATGGGAAGAGCTTGCTAGTAACCGAAGCCAATGCAGAACCAGCATTGTTCACAGCATCAAAACCTTCCATGAAGCATCTCAAAAACAGAGATAAAATGAGCAGCCAGGAAAGAGACTTCAACTAACCCTGACATTCCAATCTATATATATATATATATATATATATATAGTTATTGTTATTATTATAATAATAGCATACTGCAACTCAAAAACCATTAAGTTTCAGTGTTCAATATACCATCATTAGGCAGTGAAATGTGGTTAATTTACTTGGTCATATATATTCTGCCAGTGAATTCTTAACCTTCAAATTTTTTTATTTTTTTAATTTCTTTTTTATTTCATTTTGAAATGTGGTAGTTGCCGATGAGATATGAAATCTCTCTTGTTGAAATGATCATTCAACAGTTTTGAAACATCAAAATTTATTTTATTTTATATATATATATATATATATATATTCATTTAACATTTTTGAATATTGAAAATTTATTTTATTTTATATATATATATATCTTGATAAAGAGATTTAAAATAACAAAATTAACCCTCTAGGGCCATTCGTATCATATTTGATACAGTATGAAAACAAGCCTTGAAAGAAATATTTTCCTGAAAAATTTTTTAAGAGAAATATTTTATAAATTTCAAATGAAAGCAGTACTGACTGCTCAGTCAATGAATACCAAATGTTTCCTTATAGGGAAATACTGTATCAAATATGATACGAATGGCCCTAGAGGGTTAAACTAAAAATCAGAAAGACCATCATATTAGATGATTATTCAAATTTGTTTGAACATTATTTTTAATGGATACTTGTGTCGTATAACCTCCAAACCAATGATGATGATTGTCTTGTCAGATAACCGAAACAACAAAATATATACAGAAATATTAATTCATTCTGTTTATTCAGTGACAGTTGTGTGCAAAGGAAAGCACACATATGAGGGAGAGACAGGCTGAAGTTGTCTTCCTTGCATTCTTTTTGAGTCCTCTGGTTTCACCTTCTTGTTTGACCAGGGAAACCCGATCTTATGTAACTCAGGTTCGTCAAGTTTCAAGTAATTATGTCATCTTCAGGCAGGCACACCCATTATTTATTACCTTTGGTCAGTTGCATTTTGACATCATCACATTCCTGTCTTCCATTGTTTGATTTTTTTCCAACTTTGACATGCTGATGCAACACCTGTTTATTTGTCATTCTTTCTAATATCAAAAACTATATTTTTGTTGGTTTACCAAAAATAATTCATTCCTTTCCTCATTGTTTCTGCATTATTTTGCTTCTGACCAAATAATTTAATGTAGATTAAATTTCGTTCTTTGACACAATACACTTTTTTGATTGAAATTATTGTTTAATTATTTTTGACAAAAATAATATTTATTTAATGGAAATTATATTTTGTGACCACATTATGTTTTTTTATTGTGATGCTGAAAAGCAGCATTTTTGACACAATACACTTTTTTTTAGTTTTCTGCATTCCAATTTTGATTGAAATCGTCAACTGCTTTCTTTTTCGCCTTTGACAGAAATAACAATTATTTAAGTTCAACTACACTCTGTGGGTTCCCAGGTTATGTAACACTTGTATATTTGAGTGGATACTCTCCTTTTCTATAATTAAACAGTAAATTTATTTATATCCACCAGCCTGAATATTCAAGAAATCTTGTTAGGAAAATATTAATCTCCCGGAAGGATTTGAACCTGCAACACTTATATATATACTTAGGAAAAGCCATTAATAGATCTGACATGCTTTACCACTTGACCATGGAAGATTTCATGGTTTAACAAGGCCGAGTTAAGCCATAAACACATAAGTTCTCAATTTCTCACAACATCCATATTTACTCCAATTCATGTCCTAATGCAAACAATTGTAAACAAAGACAATATTATGAAACCTTACAGAAAGTTATGAAATGCTATTAACTGACATATTTATTTAAATTTTTTCATTTGAAGATTATTTTTAATGGAGACTTGTATTTGAGGGGATACTCTGGTTTACTATAATTAAACAGTATATTTATATATATATCCACTGGCCTGAATATTTGAAAGCAAAAAAATGCATCTTCCAGTGAAGATATATAATATAAATATATAAACAAATAAATTTAAATAAATATGTTGATTAATACCATTTTATAACTTTCCATAAGATTTCATTATTTATATATATGTATATATATATATATAAATCCAGATGAAGAGAACCAACAATTTTACAATTCCAAGTTCTCTGGCATTTACTTTTTTTCTTTCATAAAAGTGTTCAATACAATAAATATTGTAGAGCATAATATAATTAAATCTGCATTGCAACACAGAAAGTTCTATGTTTCAAGATTTATGTCTTGTCATCAGGCAATGTTAGATCATTGTTTGATCTTAAAACATAGAAATTTCCATGTTGCAATGCAAGTTTAATTATATATAATTATTTAATTCCTTATTTTTTGGTCATAATTAAATTAGACAAGTACACAGGTATATTAAAATGTGTTCAATACAATTATATTGTAGAACTTTTTTTTAATAACTTGTTTACAAATATATATATATATATATATATATATATATATATATATATATATATATGTATATACGTACACACACACACAAAGTGTGACAGATAATTTGTCACCAATATATATATATATATATATATATATATATATTTTTATTAATCGTGTCACCCTTAGCAAGGCATTCCACAGCCACTATAGCGCAGGGGGTTACATAGAGTGATTGGGTATGGGAAATGTCAGAAGGAGGGTGGCAGACGACTTAGGATGTACATAGAGAGAGAGTTGGAGAGAGTGGGTGTGAGTTAGTGTGTTAGGAGGTGTCTATTGACCTTACATTTAAACTCCTGGAGGTTCTAGCCGTTGGGGAAGCAAGCATGCAGTAGGGAATTCCACAGGTGGGAAGTGCGAGGAAAGAAACTGTTGGAGTAGAAATTGCGGTTACATTTCATTGGTTTCACTGTAAAAGGGTGGGACCTAGTTGCCAATCTAGTATCTTGTGCAAATTCACATCTAGGGGGCACCAGTGATTTAAGTTCATCAGAGCAGAAGCCATGAAAGTATTTATAGAAGAGGCACAGGGAAGCCACGTCACACCGGTGAGAGAGATACTGCAGGCAGTCAGCCAAGTCAGTATCAATCACATTACAGATTCTTCGCTGTATTTTGTCAAGAACCCCAAGGAGAATAGAAGGGGCACCTAACAAGATGTGGCAGCAGTACTCAATACACGGGCAGATGGTGGATTTATATAATTGCAGGATAGATTCAGGCGGAAAGAATTTCCGGGCCCTGCACAGAGAGCCGACTTTCATAGCTGAGGATTTAGCAATGAATTCGACGTAGTCATTCCACTTGAGGTCTGCTGAAAGTGTCAGGCCAAGCAGGCATAGTGATTTACTCTCTGGGAGGCAAGCCTGTTCCATGCTAATGGGAGGGAGGTGCGGTTGTCTGTGGTGGTTAATTGAGAGCAGCTTCGTTTTGGAAGAATTGAATTTTATAAACCATTTCTTATCCCAATCCACCACAGATTGGAGGTCCTTCTCAAGCTCGGCAGCGAGGTTCGCCTTGTCACCAACACCAGATTTTTGATCGAGGCGAGAGTAAACTGTGGTATCATCGGTGTACATGCCTATTTGTGATCTTATGGCGTCAGGGAGATCATTGATATAGATTAGATATAAGGGCAGCAATCCTAGCATGGCACTAAAAAATGTTGCTCCTTTGAATGTCTACAACAGAAGTGACAATAGAGTAATGATAGTTTTTGTGACATTGTATCTGTAGTAAAGCTGCAGAAGGTGGAAAAAAATAAGTATTTCCTGACAAGATCGCATAAATGATTTTGAACTTTGTCAATGCTGGAAAGTAAGAACTGGGCAACTTTAACCAGGATATGGCAACAATACTCCATTTTTGGTCAGAACGGACTCTTTTAAAAATCAGGTATGACAAAAGGAGTCAGGTATTTCTGCAATGATGCAAGGAGCTGACACTTTTTCCAGCATCTTTACCAATAGATCATATGAGTTGGTTTGAGTCACAGGAGATGTTAAGAGCAAGGAACCTTATGTAGAGTGCAACCATTCATCATGACTGGACAAAATTCAAGCTCTGGATAGTGGTGAATAAAACATTATCAAAATTGTCATAGAACATAAGAATTGCACAGCAGTTCCAACATATTACAAAGCTACACAGTAAATAAAGTAAATGTATAAAAAGTTTTAGAAGACTGACTTTGGAGGTTGGGTACTGATAAGCAATAGCTAAGCACAAATTTCAACTGAACAAAACAACCATAGCATGGACAAACTGGAAATAGAACTTCCTGTTGCCATGCCATACAAGGACACTCATTTAAAAATAAATTACATATGTTGCTGAGTATTTTTGAAGTTGTGTGTGTGTGTGTGTGTGTGTGTGGTAAGCTATCACCAACCTGGATTTAAAGGAAAAATAAGTAAAGCATTGAGAGGACGGACAATTAATAATAAGATAGAAAACAATGGGGAGGGGCAATATGGAGGGTTAATTTTACAATGTAGACATAAGTTATTAAAGAAACTCAACTTAATAATAAATGCACAAGAAAAGCAAGAAAAAAAACAAAAAAAATCACTACATATATATATATATATATATATATATATATATATATATAGTGTGTGTGTGTGTGTGTGTGTCTGAAGATCTACTGATAAATTTTCAATCTGACCCACTATTCAGAATCAATGTTGTGATGTTTGGTGTGAAGTAAATATTAATGTATTTGAGCTGAAATATACCTACACACAAATTACCTGAAGGGGTACTGAAAAGCTTTTAACCTGATCCACTTTCAAAAATCAAATATATTGATTTTTGGCAAATGGGTCTGGCAAAAATGTTTCCAGAAGACATTGTGTAATATGAGTGTAGGTATATTTTAATTTCAATGCAATGATATTCACTTCTCATTTCAAATACAATATTTCTGCTGGTTTGGTTATAATATGTAGAAGTATATATCTAAGCAAACAGATATATTAACTGTACAGTTTGCAAAAATACATTTGCTGACTCAACATATGTAAAATACATGTACACTCACACACACATATGACCAATATATATATATATATATATTGATGTATCTGTGTATGTTCACATACACTATATTAGAATTTATTGTTCTAGTTGATGGCTTCACAATAAAATTTGTATTAACCAACCAATGTCAGTAAAGTTTTCAGGATACTTATATTTCTGTGTCAAATATACCATATGAATATGTTTTTTTATAAGAAATATTTCTAACACCTTACTTGATGGCATAGGATTTTATGATGCTATTTGAAAATTACAAATATTTTTGTTAACATCTGAGCTAATATAAAGATTACCTTGTGCCTTAAGAAAAACAAGATTTTATTAAGTTATCAAATGATAGGAAGACATCTTTTGAAAGTACAAGTTGAACAGGAATCATAGAAAAATTTTAAAAAGTTGTCAAATCATTAGCATGATAAAAAAAAATCTGACGGTCTTATTTTACTATTACACCTGCCTCGTCCCCTACTATTATTTTTTACTCTTTAATTAGTCAACTGTCCAATGACAGTGAAGGAAGAATAAAATTGATAATGTACATTAGGTCAATAAGGGAGAGTGGTGTAATAATAAAAATTTACCAATCTGACTTTAAGAATATCAGAAAAAGTGTAATGCTTTCAAAACAGAACCACTTATTTGCATTTATAAAATTAATAATCAGCTAATTTGATAAAAACTAATTTCCATACTTTCTGTATGGCAACAGATTTTATCAGGTCCATATTTTAGAGCTTCTCAATAAATAAAGCAAATAGTATTTCCAAATCCATGCCCTTCTCATATACTAGAGAAATCCCCTCCTTGATTGACCATGTCTTCAAGCATGTAGCCATAATCACCATGCTTAGCCAATTACAGGTTTAACCTGTAGTTGGGATGGAGGGTCATTGACTCTGAGAAGTTCAACTGCCTTTTAACAGCTCTTGCTTTTCTGCTGTTAGGGTTTCACAACCTCCTCAAAGTTCCCTGAAGAAGACTACATTATGATTATAACAACATGGGCATTAGTCTGAATGTAAATATTGTTACTAAGCAACTGACAAATTCAATAAATGCTTTGGCATTGGTATATGTGTGCTTCTTGTCCTAGTTTGAGAAAAGTACCAAAGTTTATGTCTTAATTCAAGCATAATGAAGAGAGCAAGACAAACACTTTACCGTAAGTTGTCTTGCAAGCTTTTGATAGTAAGTCTGTTTCTTATTCAATACACTATAAATGTCACATTATGTGACTAAAATAAAAACTCAGTGATTGCTATTTTTGTTTGATTATTCATTTTATTATTATTAACTCTTGACAACTTTTGTTTCTTACTTTTGTCATCCATGCCCCCCAAATAACCAAGAAAATAGCAGAAATTGTTAGTAAGTATCCAGAAGAAAAAAAAATTTAATAAAATAAAGAAAAAGAACAAAAAGCCAATGATAAAAGGAAAGAAAAGACAGCAAAGGCATGCAGTTTAAAAATGAGTTGCAAAACAAAGCAGTTATTTGTAAAATAAACCAGATGTAAGCACAAGAATTTTGGGAAAGCAGCAAGAGAAACCAAAACAATAAATTAAGCAATTTGTTTTCCACAGTCTTTTGTTTTCGTTTTAGTTTTGGTGTATGTTTTCTTTGTAGCATGACATTTTTTCTGTATTTCTCATTTCTTCCTGCAAGAGTAAGGTTCTTGGAATAGCCCAGCTCCCAAGATATTACCATATTACACCAAAGAGTGTTCTGGCAAAACAGTTAAAGAATAACCTACATATTTGTTCTATTTATGTCTTAATTTGCTAAACCTACCTACCAACCTACCCTAACTTTTGTTTGTTTTGTTTTTTATAAAAATTGTTTAAACTGCCAAAAATCTAATTCTAGTTTAATGTTTCAGCTTTGTAAAATAAGAAACTGAAATTACAAAAAAACAAAAAAAAAAAGAAGAAACCATAATTGGTAATTTGCTTGCAGCATCAAAGAATTTGATTTTTAGATGAGTTGCAAATAAGTTATTTGTAAAGTATCTAAATTTACAAGATAAGATATCATTAAACATTTTACCCTAAGATTTTACTAGCAACTAGGAGTTTCTCCCACAATTCCCAGGAGGATTTTAAAAAAAAGAGTAAATCAGCCTTTCAGTAAAACCCTGTGAATCATTTATTAAATTGTTTTTGCAAAAAGAAATCATAGTTGGAAAATCGAGTAGTTTGGTTAAAAGATCATTATAGTGAAAATAGAAAAATATCACATGCCTCTCAAAGTTCAAGGCCTAATGATAAAAAAAAAAGAAGATATTATTGAAAAATATCAATTTTTTAATATAATTTCCTTCCTTGTCAATGAACTTAATTTAGTAGTGAATATTAACCCACTAATTAATCAATCAAACATTTTATGGTTAGAATTTCAGATTAAAATTCAGCTAACAGGTACGAGTCAGGGTATTGACTTACTTTTATATAATTCCAGGTGAAGAGGACTCAAGGTTTTACTATTTTGAGTGCCACGGCATTTATTTTATTATGAACAGTGCTCAATATAATCAATATTATAGAGCTTAATGTAACTATATAGTTATGAATTAATTGTACATTGCGACATGGAAATTTCTATGTTTCGAGATAGATTCTCTTCATCAGTCAATGTTTGATGTGTTGGTTGTGCAGATGATTTACATTTCAATAACAAAAACCTTTGGTTCGCTGTGTGAAGATATAAAATTTACATGTGTGTTTCTTTTAACTAATCAGGCTCTGATTAGTTAAAAGAAACACACATGTAAATTGTGTAAAAAAAAATGTCTATTTATAAAAAAGTGACCTCTGAAGCTTTTTAGTAGCCTTAGAAAAAAATCTACAATGTAAAATAAAAAAAAAGTGATGAGAACATTATCCTTCAGGGAAAAGTTCACTCAAGCCTTCTTTCATTCACAAATAACTGGCAGTATTTTGTGTTTGTAACTCTATAATATATGTTGCTTTCCTCTTCTTATTTTTCTTTCCTCTTCTCACTTTACCTCTTTTTCTCTAGTCTTTTTTCCTCTTCTCTTCTCACTTTCTCTAGTCTTTTTTTCCTCTCTTTTTCTCATTTTATCTCTCATTCTCTAGTTTTTTCCTCTCCTCACTTTGCCTCTCTCTAGTCTTTTTCCTCTTCTCACTTTACCTCTTTCTCTAGTCTTTTTTCCTCTCCTCTTTTCACTTTACCTCTCTATTCTTTTTTCCTCTCCTCTTCTCACTTTACCTCTCTTTCTCTAGTCTTTTTTTCTTCTTGCTCCTATTTTGTTTTATTTTTCTCTCTTTTGTTCACTCTCTTATCATTACTCACACTCTACTGTTAAGATCAGCATCAATGCCTTTGCCAAAACAATTATGATGTCTTTTGCTTAAATCTGCTTATCTGTCAGAAAGAATGGATATGTAAGGGTGGAAAAAAACTCAGTGCAGACAGAAAAGATACCACAAGAAAAAGAAACCAATGAGAAAAAAAGAAAAGAAAAAGGAAATTGTCAAGAATGAAAAAAAAACTTTTTTTTTCTAAGAAAACAAAGAAATTTAACAATTGTAGGAAAGAATTCAAACATAAAGAAAAAAATTAAGTTTAAAGAAATTAAATAATAAAAATAAAATAAAAAAGAAACAAATTGAAAGTGAAAAATCTTTTAAATCTTCAATGATAGAAAAAAAGAAAGTTTGATAATAAATTCATGACAGGAAAAACATCTTGAAGAAGTTTTAGAAACAAAAAAGATATAGAGCAAAGCCAAATGAATTAAAATGAATGAACAGAAAAGAAGGAAAAAGATAAAATCAAGAAAACTAAAAAACTAAAATAAAAAATGAATAATAATAAAAAACAAATAAAAAATCCCCAGAAAAATTGCTCTTTCAAATAAATTTAAGAATCCTCTGTAAGTAATGAACAAATCATATATGGCGCCCATCAGTGTCGAGAGACCATGGAGCTGCACCTGAAGAGTTATGCCGCCTTCAGGATACAAAAGGTAGGATTTTTTTTATGAGAGATCGATAGTCGCACATGCGACATGTCTTCCCTCTCCATGCCCCTGATGTTGTTGAAGGGGAAAGCAGAGGCCAACAGAGCTTATTTTTGGCACTGTCATTGCAGAAGTAGCCAGAACAAAATTAAATGTGACATTAGAGTGTCTTAGGGATTCAGCTCCAGATTTGAATTCAGAATTGTCTTTTTTCTAGTCTGTAACCCAGATTGCCCTATTATTTATCCATAGTTGGAGGTTTTGAATCCAGAGTTTTTCCTTCTCCCAGACCAGTTGACATCTGAGGCTATAGAACCCAGTCTATTCAACCCAATTGTTGAACAAATTCACAATTATAAGATACACACATTGATATTGGTGTTTTACAAAAAAGTTTAAGATATAATCTAAGATTTTTTTTAACACTCGATACAAGGCTCAAGAGCCACTCAAGGTGGTGGGTTACTTTGTGGTGTGGTGTTATATGAGCATAAGAAAAAGTAAAAAGTAAAGTTCATGATGTTATGTAAGAAAGACACAGATTAACCCTAGACTTGAAGAGATTGGGATTGTAGTGATAAAAAAAAGTTGGCCAGGAATCTGTTCTACAAGGCAGCAGTTCTTGGGAAGAAGTTGTCAGAATGGAACTTACTCCTTACTAATAGAATATGAGTGAAATGGGGGATGATTCATACTTGTCTATATAGCATGGTGGGTTCCAGTCGCAAAAGCTAAGAAACAAGGAATATGGCTGGTGACAAAGTATACTATGGAAATAGGGATAAAATATTGAGAAGCTTGTGCTGTTACATCTCTAAGCAAGGGGGTTGTAAGGTGGAAAATAATTCATGAGTCACAAGGTTATTTAGACACTCCTGAATTATTTCAAGACATGCAAGCTCCAGCCCAGGTATATTAGTAATACTTCATTTTTGGTCTTGCTCTGGCCATTGTAAAAATTATAGTCAGATACTTAATGGAGGTGTACAACAAATTGTATATATAAGTTCCATTTGAGGTCTGGGGAGACATTGTGTCTCAGTAGATATTCAAGGTACCTTGGGAGAACATCCAGCTATCTGAAAGTTCAGGGTAGTCTTGGTGATGGTGGAATCTTACTAGTTTGGTTTTAGATTTTTTTTTTTTTTTAATAGTATCAGCCCAAGCAAGGCAATAATGCCACTGATGTGCAGGGGGCTATGTAATAGTGAAAAGACTGGAAAAGAGAAAGCTGGAAACCACATCCTAAACAGGGAACAAGGGATGAGCCTCTTAACCTCTTCAATAGACATGGGTGGAGTGTGAACCGGGTGATAGATCTATCTACTCCAATTGAAAAAAAAAACAAAAACAAAGTGAGAAGATTGGAAAAGAGAAAGCCCGAAACCACATCCTAAACAGGGAACAAGGGATGAGCCTCTTAACCTGTTCGATAGATGTATTGAATTTTACAAGCCAGTCACCAGGGTTAGCTCAGAGGTGTGATGAGCTGCTAGTTTCTAGTCATTCAGATTTTTAGAGCTATTTTATCAGCTGCATAAGTATTCACTAAAGATTGGAGTATGTTTGTAGGTAGTTCATTAATATAGTGTAGAAAGAGGGTAGGGCCTAGAAGAGAACACTGAGGAATGCCGGCATTGATCACACGAGCCTCCATTTATTAGCCATTAGCAATGATCTTTCCTAACAGGTAGGTTCTTCAGACACCTATCCATTAGATGCCACATCTTGTCAAAACCTTTAATATATCTAGAATGATGGTCTTCATGATGAATTTATTGCTGTGTTTTATTGATTATGGGAGTAATGACAGTTAAGGCATCAGCTGTGGATCTAGCAGAGCAAAATTCATACTGATTATTGGTCTGGGGTCTGTTCCTGTTGATGTTTTCACCAACCTTTTTGTTGATTATGGATTCAAAGAGTTTGCTGATGATATGTAAAAGGCTGATGGGTTTATATTATGATAGGCATGAGTGCTCACTCATGCCTATCATAATATAGTTGACACCTTCCATAGAACTGGGAAGGATGAAAATGATTAAAACTATTTGAAAATCCAGACTAGTGATATTCAATATGAAAAAAATGATTAGGTTTTACTTAGCAGGTAATTTTTTTTAATCAATGCACCACAGGTGAGTCGATAATGTTATTAAGACCCAAGTGGTTACTGGGAGTGAAAGAGAAGAAACTTAAAACCTAATCCTAAACAGAAAACAAGGGATAAAACTCTCAGTCAGTCAGTTAAGTGCTGTACATGATACATGCTTGAGCAATCATGTTTCAAAAGAAACATAATCGACTGGGCAGAAGATTTTTCTGCAGTAGGTTGCCATTACTTTCTGTGGTAGACTGGTTGCCAAACAAGGCTATAAAACCTAATTTGCCCTACTATTTAACCCATAGCTGGAGGGAGAGGAAATAGATTAATATCTTTCCCAAGGGTATTTGCATGATAAACTTCTACTTCTGTTAAAAAGACCAGGTGAAAATGTGAATTGGGTGATAGGTGAAAAAAAAAAAAAAAAAAAATGAAAAATTATAATCTCAAAAAAAAAAAAATTAATGTTTGAGTTTTCAAAAACTGAATAAAATGTAAAAAGTTACGAAAAAATAGAAATTATATGAAAAGAAAAATGAACAAATACAAAGAAGAAGTCAGTCAGTCAGTTAATTGCCATACGTGATACATGCTTGGGCGATCATGTCTCGAAAGAGACATGACTGACTGGGCAGAAGTTTATCCCGCAGTAGGTTGCCATTGCTTTCTGTGATAGACTGGTTGCTGACCAAGGCTATAGAACCCAATCTGTCCTGCTATTTAACCCATAACTTGAAGGAATAGACGGATTAATACCTTTCCCAAGGGTATTTGCGCGTAAGTGAATGCAAGGAATTCAACTGGATTTGAACTCAGCTCTCCGATTTCTCGTTCCAAGTCGATATCCACTGCACCACACCGCCCATCCACAACGTACATACAAAGAAGAAGAAAACAAAATAATGGAAGAAAGAAAAGGCCTGAAGAAGAGGAGGAAAAAGTGAAGAATTGTTGGCAAGAAACAAGGAACAATAGAAAAGATGAAAGGCAGGAAATGAAAAAAGCAAGTATAATTGATCACAAAGAATGAACACTGAGGAGCTGATGAAATAAAGAGTTTAACTTTCCCCTTTCTTTGCTTTACCATATTGGTAATGTCAGAGGAATAAAAAGAAACAATGATGTGAAGGCATTTTTGTCTTGTGTTCTTCAATTCCAGCATTATTCATTATCTCCAACATTCAATCAAAGGCTGTCCACACCCATCCCTGATTCTTGTGTTCACTCCATTTTACTTGCATCTTTTCATGTCACAGTTTATCTGTGTATCAAATCCAACAGTCAAGACAAGCTAAAAGACCCTTTTTTCAAGATTAAGTTCTGTCCACACTTTCATTGTACAACTCCATTTTTGTTTTATTATGCCTGTCAGAGTCACCTTTTTCAAACATATGCTACTATCAAGATCTTTTGACCTGTTCTGTAATTCTCAGGGCTTTTGCTGAAGGGGGAGAGGAAGAGAAATTGTTTTGTCACTGTTTATTTTCGAGTTTTTTTTCAAATAAGCTCCGATATGTCTATTTTAATGTCTGTATTCCTGATACAAGGATCAAACTATCAATGATAATGTTTTTGGAGATTTTTAAGCAGTGATCCATCAACTTAATTTTCTTGGCTATCTTTTGTCTCCATCTTTCTTACATTACAACAAAACAATACACTAGATGCGATGGATAAATTGTCCTATAAATTACACAAAAATAAAATAACACCAACTTCTCATTTTAACAGATATATTTACTAAACTTAATAAAAAATATCTTGAAATGCTAAAAAGTAAATATAATCAATAAAATTGTCACTGGCTTCAACCACAGCCTCTAGATGCCTTTGGAATCTCCTGCAACTCTTCTAGATGTCTCCTTGCTTTCAAGCACATCTTTGACATCATGCACATAACAATCAAGAAGTTTGCAGTCTGGGAGTAGGTGGCCAAATGTAAGGGGTTATGTGGTCACATAAATTATCTCACAGCCATAACTGGGTTCTTCTGCTTATGTGGCATGGTGCAGAGTTCTGTTGCAGCCTTCCAGCAGCCACCCTCTTGACCCAGGGCAGCACCACCTCCTCAAGGCACTTGATGTAGACCTCTGTGTTGAGTCTGAGACCTTGTGACAAGATGAATGGAGACATTACTTCGTCATCCCTCCAAACACCATGATATTGACTGGATAAATAAACCAATTCTTTCTGAATTGTCTGCACTGTATTTAGATTGACTCCCAAATACATTGAAATATTCATATTAGAGCTTCCAATACAAATACCAAGCAGTACAACATGCTGTTTCCAAATTTCTGGCAGAGTGAATTATGTCATGAAGCTCTTTTTCTCACAGATGATGACCAGCTGAACCTACTATACTGCACAATCAACAAAATTCAAAACAATGTGCATGTAAAAAATTAAACATATAAGATGGCAATAATTTACCTATGGTACCATGTACAGTGTCTACGGTTATATTGTGTCGGATCACCAAAGTTTAGCAACATCGAGCCTGGTCAGTACTTAAATGGGTGACCATTTGGGAATACCAGGTGCTGTAAACGTAAGGACCAAAAATGGTCCACTGGTCCTCCAGGTTTGGGGGTTGGGTGCAGGGCTAACAACTCTGCCTCGTAAAAAAGTTTGTTACAGAAACAGCAACAAAACGTTGCTGCCCTATGCACCATCTGGGTGTGATGGATAAATGATGATGATGATGATGATGATTGCTGCCCTATGCACCATCTGGGTGTGATGGATAAATGATGATATAAGGATTCTTTGCGATGATGATTATGATGACCATGGTGATAATCATGATTGTGCAACAAGACAACGGCAATGATGATGATGATCGTGTAATACAATGCTGCTGCTGCTGATGATGATTATGACCATGTACAGTGATACCTTATGTGTTCAAACATGACTGGGATACTGTTAAGAGAATTTCTCAACAAAGAGTAAAAAAAAAAAAAATGAAATGATTAAAAAATTATTAAAACTGAAGATTTTAAGAAATAAAATATTTGTTAAAAAATGGAATATTTCTTTCCTAAAACAATAAGTGGTGCCTATTCTACTTTATTAGTTTCTTTCCTCACACTTCCTGCCTGTGGAACTCCCTTCCCCATACTTGCTTTTCTGATAGCTACAATCTCCAAAAGTTTAAATGTAACGTCAATTGCCATCTCCAGTCTCTGTAACTCCCTTCTCTCCCTTACCCTTTCTACAACATCACCTGTAATGTTTTCTTTTCTGTCTTCCCTATCCTCTCATTGTAACCCCCTGCACACCAGTAGCAGTACTGCCTTGCTTAGAGTGAAACAATTGTAAAAAAAAAGTTTAGACAAAGAATAAAAACAAAGAAATAAAGAGAGATATTCCTATTCCTCTTTAAGAATTAAGTGATATGTGTGCTATGTTTTTTTAGGACATTGGTGATCATAGCCCTCCACAACTTACTTTGTTGCACTTAGTAACTTTGAAGTCATTATATTTCTTCTATTATTTACTCAAGCCTACACCGGTTCCTGCGTGATCATTGAAGTTAAGCAGCATTGAGCCTGGTTAGTCATTTCATGTCCTCCATAGCTTGCCTGACGTTTTGGCAGACGTAATGAATATTTATGAGCATTCTTAATTTTAAAAGTTTTGAAAAACCAATAATATTTTTGATTATGTATATAAACACTTGTTACAATATATGAATTGACTAAGGTAAGTTTTTCTTTTATCTCTCACTCTCTCTCTATATATGTGTGTGTGTGTGTGTGTGTGTTGAGTTATGACAGTTTTTGGTGCCAAGATTGTTGTTTTTTCAGTAGTTTTACTGCTAAAAGAAATTTTGGCAAGCAGGTTTTTATTGTAAAGTGCTCAATATCAGGGCAGAGATAGACCATTGATTGTTTTAATGCAAATAATTTGTCACTTTAACTGAGCAGGTTCATGATAACTTTGAAGTTTCATGAGGACACCATTATGATGTCCTTACTTATTGGGGCTGGGTTTTTTGCAGCCAAAAAAATAGTCTAGCATCAGTGAGTTAAAACATCATAACAGTGTCCTCATGAAACTCTGAAGTCAGCATGTACCTGCTTAAATAAAGTGATAAATTCTTTGTAATAAAACTACATATATATATATATATATATATATGGGCATGTAGTCAAGTGCTTAGAAGATTAGAATCCCAACAATTAAAGTTTGAATCTTACCATGGTTGATTTGTGACAGAGATAACTTCTTGATAATATCATCATGAAAAGATGATCTTAGTATGCAAACAGTTGAGAAGTTTTTGAAAACTCGTACCATGGGTTAACCCAAGTGTTGTGAGGGGTAACTGTTTAGATAGTTATAATAAAAAATGGTACCAGTTTGGTTAAAACTGGGCTCATCTACATGTCTATTTCTTGAAAGACAATAAAGACCCTTAATACAAATACACACACACACACACACACACACATATATATATATATAATATAATTATATGGTTATGTCAATTTTACATTGCGACATGGAAATTTCTATGTTTCGAGATCAATTCTCATCATCAGGCAATGTTGGTGGGGTTGTGCAGATAATGTAAAATTGACATAACCATATAATTATATTAAGCTCTATAATACTCATTATATTGAGCACTGTTCATAATAAAATAAATGCCAGAGCATACAAAATAAAAAAACCTTGAGTCCTCTTCACTTGGAATTATATATATATATATATATATATATATATATAAGAAAGCGAAAGAACAGGTAGATTAAACCCCACTCTTCAAGCATTTACTTTTATAAAGAGTGCTAAATACAAAGTAGAGCTTAATATTGTAATTTTGTTATTACAATGGTTTATAGAAGCATTATATCACTACATAAACATTTTCATGTTTCAGAATATTTTTAAAATATCACATGAAGAAGAATAGTGTTGTTCTGAAACATGAAAATTTTTGTGTAGTGATATAATGCACTTCTATAAACCATTGTAATAACAAAATTACTATATACACACACACACACACACACTTTGTAATAGTAGAGCCAAACAATTTATTTTTGTACTGGTAACTGGTTAGACTATAAACAACATTGCTTTTATTTTATTGAGAACTACTCTTTTACTTCCTCCTTCTATGTGACACGTCTCTTCAAGATGTTAATGATCATGGATCTCTACAATTTCCCGTCTTTTGTATCTGTTAATAAATTTTGTCTTTTTGTTATCTCTCTCTTAATCCCTGTCCTGCCAACCATTTGAACAAGCTTGTTGGGTAGGTTATGCACTGTTTTTCAAGGTCCCTCTTGCTTTTAGTATGTCCTGTAAGTGTTTAATTTTTCAAGAACCTCTTTTTTTGAATTTAAACTCTCTTTTTGATATTGAGTAGAAATGTCCTTTTTGTTTACATTTTTTCTAAAACTTTGTTGTTGCTCACATGTTTGGTTTATGGCATTCTCAGCATCCTTCTGTAGAACCCTTTTTCTGTTGCTTCAATTTTTTTTCCTCTGAAAGGAGATTATCCTGTAGTCACTGCTAGATAGTAGGACAGATATTACATAACAATTCAGAACTGTTTTCTTTGTTTCTAATATAATTTTCTTGTTTCATAATACTTTGCTTTTGAAAAGCATTTTCCACTATCCTAATGTGCCTTTAGATTTCATTATCTCACTTTCTGTTCTCTGGTAAAACACTTTTGATATATTTAAATTTTTGTATTTGCTTAATTTTGATATCCCAAATTTGTATAATTTGCATGTTGCACTGTTCCTTTTGTTGACAATCCTACTGAATGCAAACAAAGTGAAACACTGTAATTGCTTTATTGTATCGAAAGGTAAACAATACTAAATACAAACAATCCTCACATTAGGTCACTGGTCAAAAATACCTGATTTAAACTAAAGAAAACTCTGAATTTACTTGTAGAAATGTTTATTATTTTATTATTATGAGATAGCTAATGAGAAAGAATATCAATAATGCTTTTTGTCTCTCTTATTATAATACTAAAATAAATTTAAATATCAAAGCAGATTGACATTAAATTAAGAAATAATTCATTGTTAATTCAAAAAGCAATCAAGATAACAAAAATAAAGTTTTACTTATTTTTAAAGAATGACCAAAAACCAAACTTGGTGATGAACCAAAATAATGCAGAAATAAGCATGATATTCTTCTTCCTAACCCTGACCCCTATGTCACACTGAACAAAACAAGCAAAATCCAGATCCTAGCATTCCAGACATTTTAAAGTTTGTAGGAAGTCATACAAACTAGAAGATAAGAAAAAGAAAATCTATAGTGAAAGAAGATGGCAAAGAAAATCCCCTGATTACATTAAACAGAAGCTGTGTCACTGAAGGGGAATAAAGGTTATCAAGGGGCAGCTTCCACCTTGTCCCCAGACTGGAGAAGAACCCCCTCTTGCCCACACCCTTATTCTGATCCCCAGCCTTGCTGACAACAACTATTTCCTTGCCCTAAACTTAACACAAAGAGAGAGAAACAGTTTTTAATAAGCAGACACATTTTGTCAGACCTGTTTACAACTCAAGGTTCATACATAACTCTTTCAGCACCAAAGACTCCAATAAATTCAATTTGTCCTACTTTCACTGTTTTTCTTATTCCTATTTTTTTTTTTCTGTGTTAACCAGGTTATTTACATTTTTTTTTTTTTTTTGTTTTTTTTGGGGAAGAACTAAGTATTTTTGAGGGAGTGCAAAATAGCCATACACATTTCATAATTTTCTCAATTTTATTAAAATATGATTTTTTTTAATAGCTTTTCAACCCTTTGTGAATTATTTAAAATCGAAATATGTAGGAAGTTGCTTACAGTACCTGGTGTTTCCAAGTGATGCCCTATTTATGCATTGATCAGGCTCAACAATGCTTAACTTTGCTGATCAAATGAGAACTGGAGTTTCCAGCTGAATTTGACCATAGGCTTATTAAAATATAAAAGTCACTTACCCATAGTTAAAAAACAAAAACAAACAAAAAAACAAACTTTAAACAATGTCCCACCAATGAATTATACCTGTGCTAGGTACCTTCACTCATTTTTGATACCTAAGTTTTAAAGTTAATCTTAAAAAAATAAAAAAATGCTTTCTTGAAGTTTTCATTTTATCTTTAATTGAAAGTTAAATGATTAAATTCACTATTTCCAGTAAGCAAAATACTATGGTGTATTTAAAACAGAAATTATATTGATTGAAGTCTCAACTTTTTGAGAGTTTTTAAAAAGTTATCATTTTTTTTTTACCATTTTTTATAAATTTACAGGTTTGTAAACAAAAGTTAATTTTGGAAAAGTAGCATATTTAAAGTTAAATTAATCTGATTTGAAACAAGTATTACTTGTTTATAGCATGAAATTTAGAATAAAAGTATTTATTAATCACGGAGGTTATATGTTTCTGATGTGTGAAGTGTGATGTGCGATGATAGCCAGATGTGATGACAAGCTAAATATGGTTGACCAGAATTGACATAAATTTATGAAACCTAAGTGAAAATTCCATAAGGGAAACACCCTTTGAAACATATGACTTTTTAATGATATGTCTCTTATAACATCTCACAGTGTAAAAAAATGGACAATTTTATATAAAGAAATTACAAATTATTTTAAAAATCTTAGTGCGAAATGATTTGTATTAAGCTTTTCAATTAGTAAATATAGACTTTGCTTAATAACTGAATACAGGCAGTTGCTGGAAGAAATTTAAAAGAGGTTTGAAACTTTATAAATCATCACAATTAACAAAGAAAAAGTGGAAACAATTGTAAAAATTCATCAAAAAAATTTTTTTTTGCAGAATATATCCTTAATATATATTATTTATAAAAGCAATTAGAAGCTTCTTTAAATAAAAAAATGGCATAAATGGCATTTTTTATTTTACTGTTTAGAACAAACAGCTACTGTTTAAAAAATATATTATAATAGATGATTTGCATACCCTGAGGAAACCTGCATTTAACTAATAAAACAAAGTTTGTGGGCAGTATTGAATTTCTAAAAACTTCATGAAATTAACTGGAGGTGGTTAACAGATTTAAAAAAATATGCTCTTTTACAAAAACAGAAAATAAATTATGTTACAGTCAAAATATGAAAATAAAATAACAACATTGGAAACATAACATCCTTGGGAATAGCCATTGAAGTGGCTGAATGTTTTTTTTTTTTTTTTTAATTGTATCACCCCGAACAAGGCGGTAACGCCACTGATGTGCAGGGGGCTACATAACAGTGAGAAGATTGGTAAAGAGAAAGCCGGAAATCACATCCCAAATAGGGAACAAGAGATGAGCCTTTTAACCTGTTCAATAGACGTGGGTGGAGTGTGAACCGGGCGATAGATAGATCTATCTACTACAATTGAACAGGTGAGAAGATTGGTAAAGAGAAAGCCAGAAACCACATCCTAAACAGGGAACAAGGGATGAGCCTCTTAACCTGTTCATGTGCTTGGAAAGTCAATGATTATTCAACATTTTTTCATTCCTTATCTCTAGCAAAAAAGGAAACATATAAGAAATCTGGAAAAATTAAATAAAAAATTAATAAAATCTTTCTTGTCAGCTGTTTTTAATGAAACATGTTTAAAAGAAGGATTGCTGTCAAGAAAAACAAACAAGTATTTTGTGGACCATTTATTTTACTAGAGTAAATTTTAATTTTTAATTTTAGAGCACAAGTTATAAATAAAACATAATAATTAATTAAATTTTAATGAAAAATATTTTTCATGTTTACATAAAATGGTCAATTCATCTCTAAGGTTCAGTAAAAAATCTTAATTTAAAAAAAAACAACCTAAAATCCAGCCTGTTGTTAAAAATTATTGTCTACCCATTTAACTAATCTATGGTCTCACTATATATCTTATCCAGACAAAGTTCAAAAGTGATATATCTAGACACCAGGCCACTCTGCTTTCTTTTGCGACCCAGGTGTTAAAACGCCATAGTTACCTAATTCTCATTTTTGATTGAACAATATTGATATACCTAAAACAGTTTCTCCAACTATCACTCCCTAATTTACTAAAAACCATGAATTCATCTTATATTTTCAAAATAAATAATTTTCACCATTTATTTTAACATATCATCTGAAGAAGAACAGCATTGTTCTGAAACATGAAAATTTTTGTGTAGTGGTATAATGCTTTTATAAACCATTGTAATAACAAAATTACAATATATATATATATATACATACATATATATATATATATATATATATGACTGAACCATAAGGGAGATAACTGCAATGAGTTTGGTAAGAAACTAAGATCCATGTTAAAACAAATTGTCTATTCTATGACCTGAAGGAACATGTGTGTATTTTTCAAATTAAACAATTTAGAGTGTTTTAAAGTTTCATGTGGTCTTGTTTAAACTTCTATAAATTGATTGAAAAATGAAGAATGAACGAGATTTTGTAAAATATAACATTTTTTCAAATTTATAAAATCTAGGTCCGGTAAAGGAAAGTTCATCAGAACAATGTAGTAGATTGTATTTGCAAAATTTCAGACTCCTTGAGAATTATATTTGCTTGTGAAATAAATATATGAACAGAAATAAAGAAATATATGTACATATAATCTAATATAAATGTATGTATGTGTGTATATATATATATATATATATATATATATATATATATATATACACTGAGTTTACTTTGGTGCATGCCCATTTTTATGAAGCTTTCAGTGAGAACTGAACATACTATCAACAGCTTTGTAAGACTAGCTCATGAATGATGCAAAAAATGAACAGTAAGCAAATACCACAGAAGATAGCAATTTATAAAAAGAGTCATCATTCAAATAAAATATCTACTGCACAGTTTTAGAATTTTGCTCTCATTCTACTTCATAAACATACACCCCCAAATAATCTTTGACTGCTTTGAACTTTAATTATGAACTGATCTCTAGTTCTGAAGCAGACGTTATATTATTTACTAATATTAGATTTATTTTTTATCTTTATTTCTTAATTTTCATTATTAAATTTTATCTTTCTTTGCTATCTTTTTCTATTTTGTTTTCACTTTGCACATTGAATATGTGCATTTAAATTTATTATACTGAGGCAGTGGGTGCTCTTTTAAACAGGTATTATTAAAAACAACAGACATTTTGTGTTGATTGCATTTATTGATCATTTTCTTCAAAGTACAAATAATTTTTTACAAGTGTGGCTGATGAATGAACAAACTGGCCAAAATTAATGCTGTATTAACTGAGCTTTGACTAACATTGGTCATTATCAGAGTTTTAAGTAATAAAAATTTAAGCTCTCTTTCTTTATGATGTGTCCCAGAAATTTCAGCTATTCTTTCTTATTCTAAGTATTAGAGCTCTTTTTGTTTCCATTTTCTTAAAACTTCTTTGGTGCTCACATACTGTCCACAGTATTCTCAGCATCCTTCTGTGGAATAACATCTCTGTTACCCAAAGTCACCTCTTTTCTCATGCTTCTAATGACATTTTCTTCTTTTTAATACTTTGTTTAGCTTTTGGAAGCATCTTTTGCTATTCTGATATGACTTCATTTTCCAACATCACTTAAGATTTTGTTTTACATGTTCTTAAATTTCCACCTATGGTTGATATTATCTACTAAAATATGTGCAATTTTGAAAGTTAAAAAATGCATATCAAGTTTAAATGTAACAAACAATAGTTGTCTGTTGATAAGAAATAACACAAAAATCTTCAAAAATGTTGCTAATCATCAACAGTATGGAAAATGTGATACCGAAATACGAAGACAGATTGGGATAGTGAAAGGTGTGTTCCAAAAGCTAAGTAGAGTACTCAGAAACAGAAAACCTTTGTTAGAAACAAAGAAAAGGGTACTGAACTCTTATGTAATATTTGTTCTTTTACATGACAGTTAATGTTGGGCAATCACCTTAAAGATGCAGAAGAGACTTGAAGCAACAGAAGTATGGTTCTGCAGAAGGATACATGGGCTGAACATATGAATAACAATGAAGTTTTAGAGAAAATGGACATAAAAGGGAAAATTATACTTAATATCAGGAAGAGGTAGTTGAAATTTCTAAAACACATAACAAAAGAGGGCTTGGAGAATCTGATACATGCTTGGAGAGCTTGAGTAAATGGATATTGGTTGGTTGGTTGGTTGTTTTGTTTTTATGGCAAGTCAACCTCGGTGGGTCATTTATTGCCAACTAAATTTTATTTATTTATTGCTGGTAATACCTTTTTCTTTCAACAATTTATTGTTGTTTATATAAGTTTTTGCGTCTAGTAATACTTTTTTCTTTTCGAGTATCAAGATTCATTGAGATTTGTTTTTAAGGGCAGGGTCTCCAAGTTCTACCCTTGTTATTTAATCCATAACTGGAGGGAAGGGATGGATTAATACCTTTCCCAAGGGTACCAGTGCTTAAGTGAATGCAGAGTATTCAACTTGAATTCGAACTCGGTTCACCGATTTCTCTTTCCGAGCCAATATCCACTGCACCACAACGCACATCCGTCACTAAATGCTTACAGCACCTGGTATTCCCAAGCGGTCACCCATCTAAGTACTGACCAGGCTCAATGTTGCTTAACTTCGGTGATCGAGCGAGAACCGGTGTATTCAACGTGATATGGATATTGGGACAGGATTTAGGAGAAATAGCAAGGAGACAAAATTTATTAAGAGTCACAAAGGATAAGAACTTGTGGAGAGCCATGGTCACCTATGTCCTGAGGAGTCATGATATATAAAAAAAAGAACTCTTATAGAACAAAAGATAGTTTAAGAAAATGAGAAACCATTAGAGAAGTGCAAATAAAGTGAAGATCGGTTGACAAAATTCCAAATTAATTTATCTGTTGAATGCTGGCACATCAGTTAAAAGCAAAGAAAATGAAACCAGCAACCAGAGTTCAAATCTGGGACAAGTTTTGTTTACATTCACTAATGCCCTTAGAAAAGGCACAAATCCATTTCTCCCTGCGCTTTATTCTACTTCAGATTAATATCTTCATCTTTGTTGATATTATTCCACTGTTTCAGCAATTGCGCACACCAGCATCATTTTAGCGTTTATCAATACAGGTAACCTGCAGTCAATTTTCAAACCAAACCCTTTATTTAATCAACAAGGGCAGATTTCACTGTCCATATCTAGGAATATCTAGTCTTGTTCTTTTTAGAACTGCTTACCCGCTTTCCCCGAGAGTCTAAATCTCTACTGCCTGGCCGATGGATTGAACTCACAATTGCAATGCCAACAAATTCACAAACCACTGAAAAATAACCTAGTAGGTTAAAGCACTGATTTAAGAATTTGGTAGCACATTAATTAAGAGTTCAATCCCAGAGCTAGGTAGTACAGACTTAGACTCAATGATAACAGGGTGAACTATAACCCTGCAGTACTTAAGAAAATGATAAGATATTCTTAATATTTGAACAGTACTTCAATAGATTGTTCTTCTTGTTTTGGACTGAACCCTTATTTAATCAACTGAGGTAGAATAAATATAGTGTTCAGTTTAAAGTTCCCTGGAGATTACTGGGATTGAACAGACACTTGAAAACGGTGCCAAAGGACACAGTAGCCAAAATGTGACAAGAACAATAAAGATGAGGATGTTATTCCGAATGTAAATAATGTAAATTCCTGTCTGCTCTCTGGACAAAAATGTCTCATCATTGGCATGTCAATGTTTGATCGAGAGAAAAGAATAGATTAATGAGAACTTGGAGAAACCTATCTTACCTACCAGTAGGTAATCGCAATAAGTTATTCCTCTCATCAGTTAATTAATTTGTCAATATTAAAAATACATTGAAGCATGTATAGACTACAATGACAAAACAATTGAAAATACAAGGTCAATCGAGAAACTTGGCAAACAAACATAGGAAACTATATAATATGTGCATGAACAAACACTCTCCCATTGAGTTACTCAGTAAGTAATGAAACACCACTGAGCAAACTTGTGTATTGTGTAACCATTGCATTCCTCACATTTCATGCTGGATATTTCCAGCCTAAACTCACCAGAGTTCACAATTGGTTCAATGCAACTTCAGGCTTTTTCTAAAGGAAAAATTAATGTCAGAAAGTATTTCAGACCAAAATTAAAATTAAGGAGAATGTACCAAAGCAGCTGATAACAATCCCAAAAAATGACTTCGGAGATAGAAGAAGAGACATCGTGATGTTTGTGAGATCTGAAGTTGACAGTTTTTTGAGGAAGACTAAAGCACAATTGCTCTTCGGAGGTTATTTTATTATTAATATTAATTCAAACAAATATATATTGTGTATTTGAGCAGCAATCTCTCTTTTATGCAGGTTTCATTAAAAATGATAGACAAGTTTTTATGCAATTTTGCATGTAATCTTATGATTATTTTTTTTCATGACATAAATTATAAAAAAATTGTGTAAATGTTTTGTTTTTGTTGAATGCTTTTGGCTATACTTTTACCCATTATCGAGGATGGATTTTATTTTATGTGTAACTGAAAATATGAAGCGTTATGTGTGTATGTAGAGTTTTGTGCATGTTTAACGTTGTTGGCATGTTCGAAGTTGATATTATTGAGAGTTGGGATTTTGTTTTTATTAATAATGTTTCCATTATTTTTAGCCTTTTTTTTGGCATGCAGATGATGCTATGATATTTGTGTTGTCAAATAAGATGTCCATGTGTGTTTAAATGAAACTGAATTGAGCTCTGGTTTGAGAGATGCAGGATATGTTTGCATCAACTTTATAGTTGTGTGGCTGATATAATTATTTATGAAATTGGGTTGATCAAGCACACAGTTCTTCAATGGACATGTAAATTCATAAATAATATTGGTTTGCTGCAGTTTAGATCCTACAGGTGAATTGTTATTTTTGACAATCAGGTTAGAAGTTTTAAATTTTGTGTAACTGATAATTTTATTTTTTTGTTTCAGTCAATAGAAATTGTGTATTTTCGAACAATGTTTCGAAGTGAAGATTTGTCTTGTTTATAATTGCTATGCATTTGGTTTTTCTAGAAAAACATTAATGTTATTGTTTTTATCTGTGTGTTTATTGTTGTTATTGGTAAAGTTTGAAAGAAAAATTCTAATGGTAGTCAACTAACTAATTTATTTATATATATTTCGATGTAATACAAGAAAGTTGGAACGTATGTCCAAACATAAGTATCTTTCATGTTCGTAGATCCGAGCTCTTAGATTTCATGATGTTTCGCCTATATATACATTATTACTGGAGACACTGTATTTTGTAAATCCTGGCATTTAAACAGGTGTCTGGTGTCTTTTTTAATCTGACAATATCACCAATAGTTTTGGAGGTGGTGGTAACAATTCTAATGTCTGGGGTAGTTTGAGAGTTCATATGAAGGTAGTATTATGAAATTAAAAAAAAAAAACTAAACAAAATAATAACTCCTAAAAATCACATAAATTTCATAATACTACCTTCCAACAACTTTTCATATGAACTCTCAAACTATCCCAAACATTAGAATCATTACCACCACCTTCAAAACTATTGGTGATATTGTCAGATTAAACAAAGATATCAAACTGATTTCAATGCCAGGATTTACAAAATACAGTGTCTACAGTGAAATAAAGTATATATAGGGGAAACATTATGAAATCTAAAAGTGTGGAACTATGAATATATATATATATATATATATATATATATATATGGCAATTGGTGAGAAGCAAACTTTTTATAATTTTTTATGTAATTTTTTGTTATTTAAAAAAAAAGTTGAGGGGAGAATCAAAAGAGGTTGGACAGAATTTGTAAAGTGCACTAACAAAAAGTTTACATTTCAGATTGCATAAATGACAGAAAATACTTGGCTTTCTTTGAAGATCTTGTTTCATGAATCCAGTCAAAATTAGGGATCAAAAATTAAAAAGACCACTATCAATTCATATGTGTATGTGTGTTTACTTTATATTTATATAGATAGGTGTGAGTTTGTGACCTTGGGTTCCACGCTCTTGCAATCATCAGACAAACTGATCCTATATATATATATATATATATAGGCCTTCTGTTTTTCATTCCCTTTCTCTATTGCAACTGCTCACCATCATTCTGTAACTGGCATACAACAGCTGACTAAGAGTTAAAAGAAAAGAAACATACAAATGCAAAAACTATATAACACACGCACTTAGAATCACTCTTCAAATTTTGAAGTGGGGGTAGGGGGAGCAAAATGAGTTAAAAATTTACCCCCACTCACCCTTCAAACCTCTTTTCAAACTTTCTCTATCCTTCACTACCCAGCACCTTACCAAAGCTTAAAAACTTTTTCCTTACAGATAAGCAGTTGCTTTGTAAACAAAGAGTCTTAGGTCCTCAGACCTCACCCGACCTGGCCACCCTTTTACTAACTGATTCTTCCTCTCTTTGGACCAACAGGAAGTGGTGATATGAGAGACAAAACACAAATTCATCAGGGGTGTAAGTATGCATGTTATGTCAGACATAAACGTAAGGGTTGTTGGGACCCTTTATAAGCTTTTAATTTTTTGTTAATGGAGAAAGAAAGGGTAGTAAACGTGTGGACACGCCATCTCAGACATATGCTAATAAAAATAAAAATATATCGACAGATGTATCTATGGATAAGTAATGCATAGATGTCAAAAACAAAAACTTAACATAGGAAAAAGCAAATAAACAACACTTCAGGTTGATATGAGCAAATCTCTTGCTATGTCTCCTAAATATTAATGCACACTTAAATGCACATACATACCTCACTCACAAAAAAAAAAAAAGAAAAAGAAAAAAGAAAAAAAATATATCCTTGAGCTTTTCTTTTGATACACACAGGCAGAATGAAGGGTACTAGTATGTATGTATTTTTATAGTCAAATCTTGATAAAAACCTGCCCATCATATAATAATAAAAAAGGATGAAAATAATAGAAATATTTCATGGCGAAGATGTAAATAAATGATGAAATAATAAGAAAATGTGCCTTAGCTTCTTTCAAGTAGCTTCATTTTCTAGGTACCAGGGGGAGGGGATTTAGCATAAAAATTTAGCATACAATGAGGAAAAATGCCTCCAAATTAATAAAAACAAAGTTTTATTGTCAAAATTTTTGATCCATAGAACGTTAAAAATTTTGGTTAAAAATCTTTATTTGTTTTTGTATCAGTGGGGGAACTAAAGATTAGTATAGGAAACTTTAGCATCTTTTTCTGATGAAAACACATTGATTTGAAAATTCCTGTAAAAATCAAATAATTATCAGACTTATTCACAAATGAATAAAATTGTTTTAAAAATATTTTTTTCAGAAAATCTTGGTAATTTTTATTTTTTTTTTACATCTGTTAAACTCCCATCCTCCACACCAACTTATTTAATTTTATGAAACTTTGAGAAATTAAATTTTGTTCTGCTTAATGTTTAAAAGCAGAAAACTTTAGAGAATTTAAATAATCAATTTTTTTTTGTCAGACAGAAACACCAATTACCAAAAATCTGGCCTGAATCATAAAATAAAAAAATTCAATGAAGCTAAGACATTGCTTAATTAGAAAAGTTTTTAATTACTTTTATGAATATGATATGGACACTACTGATATAGGAAAAAAATATTAAATTTTTTTTTTTTTTAATTTCTTTGTAACTTTGTCCTGGTTAAGTGATAATATTATTAAATAAAAACTATATTTACTAATTATAAATAGAAAAGTTTAGTACACTTCATCAACCCCCAATATTTTAAAAAGAATTTGAAATTCTTTTTTGTGTGTGTGTGTGTGTGTGTGTATATAAATGTGCCAGTAAATCACTAAATCACTCTAAAAACAGCATAATATGAAAATAAAAGGCCCCAAACATAATAAAAACAAACTTTTCCCATCAAAATGTTTATGTTATTATTAAAAAGAAAGATCAAAGCATTTTTTAAATATTTTTTAATCCTTTCTAACACGTTTGAAATTTTGGTAAAAAAAATTGTTTTGATTTTAGTTTGTAGTGAACCAAATCATTATGAGAGTTTACAATGGAAAACATAATATAACATAACTCAGTTTTTTTTCTAGTGAAAACACATTAATTTGGAAATTCTTGCAAAAATCAAATAATTGTTGGATTTTAATGAAACTTTCAGGACTTATTTACAAATGAAGGAAATTATTTTTGAAAGTATTATTTTCAAAAAATCTTGGTGAAAATATTTTCTTTTACATATGTTACCCCACCTCCACGCAAATTCATGAAATTTTAAGAAATTAAATTTTGTTGGGAAAATTAGTTTTATTTGTTAAATACAGGATTCATTGGAGAATGTAAATCATCATTATGTTTTAAACATTTTGCATCTTTTTTCGAAAATCTGCTCCCAAAAGTAAAATAAAAAATGCAATAAAACTATGACATTATTAAATTTGATAAGCTTTTAATTACTTTAATAAATAATATATATTAAGAACATTATAGTCTGAAGAAAAAACTTTGATTAATAATGAAATTTTAAAAGAATTGTTTATATTTTTTAAATTATAATTTATAAAGTTTCAAAAATATTTAAAAAAAGATTTGTTGTTGTTAGTTTATTAACTTATTAAGTGAAGATTATATTTACTAATTGAAAATTAAAAAGTTTAATACAAATCATTATACTGTCATATTTTTATAATCATCTAAAATTTTTTTCTTTAGTGTATTTGAAGTTTTTTTGTATGGTAATTATTATGCATACATTAAAAGTCACGTATCTCATGGTTTCTTCCCCTTACAGGAAAATATTTGTACAATTATGTCACTTGTGATCACCAAACACTTTTCTTATCTTATCTCGCATCTGTCAAGCTGTCATCACTTTTCGAATATGGGGAGGTAGGTTGGTTAGAAAGTTCAATCTCTGTGTTAAAGAAATAGTTTTATTCTACATTTCATGCTATAAATAAGTAATACTTGTGTAAATCAGATTAATTTAACATTAAATCAGCTAATTTTCCAAAAATAATGTGTCCCAGATCTATATTTTATTTTTATAATATTTTTAAAACCGAGAATTAACTCATGTTTACAAATGTGTTAATTGCTCAAAAATAGCAGAAAAATTGAAAAATTTTAAATGCCAATCAATATAATTTCTGTTTTAAATACACCAGAGTATTTTGCTTATTGAAAATAGTAAATTTAATTTTTTAGTTTTCAATTAAACCAAAAATAAAAATTTCAAGAAAATCTTTATGTTTAGAAATTCAGTTTAAAAGTTAGTTAACGAAAATGTGTAAATACTGCCATCCATACACAAGATTATCAGGAAATAAGAGTGATAACTCCAGTAAAGTTAAAGCCAAATTATCTAAAATTTAATAAGACATTATATTACAGAGAAGTTCAAATTCCAGTTCAATTCCTTGCATTCATTTATGTGCAAATACCCTTGGCAGAGGTATTGATTTGTCACTTTTCCCTCCAGCTATGGGTTAAATAGCAGGATGGATAAGGTTGTATGACCAGTCTATCACAGAAAGTAATGGCAGTCTAGTGTGAAACATTTTTCTGTCCAGTTATTCATGTCTCTTTAGGGACATGATTACCCAAGTGTATATCATTTTTTAAAACTTTTAAAATTACTAGGTAGTTAAAAATTATGTAAAAAAGGCATGTTATATTCTTCTAGTAAATTTTGAAGATATGTCTACTGGAGAAAAAACTTAGATATACTTCCAGCTGTCAGTCAAGGTGTCAACCCCTTAAATAAACAGCTACCACCATATTAAAAATGCATTGCAGCAATATTGTATTTTCTTTTTAAATAAACAGTATTCTCTGTATTTATAAATGCCAGAATATCCAAAGCATAACAAATATAAATAGTTTGTCTCTTTAACTGAACAGATTCATGCCGACTTCAAAGTTTTGTGAAGACACTGTTATGATGTTCTCACTAGTCAGGGCTATTTGTGTGGGGTCCGGATTTTTTCTTGTTTATATAGAGCATGTTGTGATTTTTATGGAGTGGTCTTGTTTGTGATTGGTTGATTTTCCTTTTTATTTTTATTGTGTAGGTGTTTGTTTTATTTTATTTATTTTATTGCTTGTTTTTTTAGTGTATGCATATGTATGTTTAAATTTTATATTGGGTTGGGCTCTTTTACTGTATTAATCTCTTTTATTGGTTTGATATTTTTCTTAATGTGTTGGCATGTTTTCCAGTGTGATAGTTTATTTTATTTTTATTTTTCTAGGTCATAGGTGTTTTTGTATATATTTGTGCACATGGGCTTTATGTGTGTTTTTTTTGGTCATTTGGTGGTAGTTGTGTCATTTTCTACTTTTGTCATGATTGAGTGTAGTATATGTTTTTGGCATATATTTTTATTTTTTCATGCTTATATTATTTGTATATTTTGACTTTGTTTATTATTGTGATTGGAGTATTTGTATATTTGTATTTATATTTTTATTGTTTTTAACTTTTTTATATATATTGTTTGAATGTCTTGTTTTTGTTTTATTTTGTTGTTATTTATTGTTGTTTGTGTAGCAAAGTAGGTATCTATTCATATGTTTACATTTTCCCATTATCTTATTTCTTTTCTTTAGCATTTTACTTTGATTTTTAAAGCTGATTATTGCTAGCTTTTCTTCCAAGCATAATTTACAACTTTTATTATTGCTGCTGCTTAGTGATGCTCTTTTTACTATTTCTCATTTAATTTTAGTGGTAATGTTGTTTTCTTTCTGTTTCCATATATATTTTGATAGTGTTGTGTTGTTTTTGTGTTTTTCTGTGATGAATCATACTTTGTGATTATTGAATTTTTTTAAACAATTTTTCTACTGCTTCTATATAAATCATTTTGTCTGTATTGATTCTATTTGTAATGGAAGCTTTGTATATTATGTCATTGGTTAGACATTTATTATTAAGTGGACAGTTGTCCTTCTTTTGGCAATTGCATTTGTTTGTTGTATTTTGTTGGTTGGTGCTGTCATCATTGGTTTTACTAAGTATTTTCTTGTATTTGGTGATGATTTTTTTCATGTTTTCCATGCAGCTGTCACAAATTTTTACTACAGAGAACCTAATATTACATACATTATATTGTTTTTGTTTCTGGAGTTTTCATATGGAATTTCCCAAATAAGTCAATTGAAATATTACAATCAAGTGTCAGATCAACTTTCACTATATCACAAATTGAAAACTATACATTTCTATCATAAAATGACAATCCTATTATGCAACAAGTGATAAAGGTAGTGAATAGTTTGATATTTTTATAAATTATATGATGAAGGGCAGTTATCTGTATATCAAGAGAGATATGATAAATGATTGTGTCCATCAACATTTAATTGTTTATTTATAAAGTTTAGACAACTTTACTTCTTTTTTTTTTATTTGAAACTCAGTTTTGATTGACAGGTCAGTTAAGAGTCAAAGTTTTTTTAATTTCTTACCTTCAAATTTCTCACCATTTTGGTTTTATCAAAGATTGTTTTATCTAACCATCTTAAATGGAGAATATTTCCACTTTTATTTCTTTTTTTTAATGAAATTTATATTCTCTTTTACACTTTTGCTAAGACCTTTTTTTTTTACTTTCATAAATATTTCCTTCCTTCTCATAAATATTATAATTTATTCAATCCTTCTATTTTATATTTTTACTTTCATAAATATTTCCTTCCTTTCTATGAATGTTCATTGTGGTTTCTTCAATCTTTCCATTTATTTTTCTTTTTACTTTTTTATAGATATTTCCTTCCTTTTTATGAATATTTATTGTGATTTATTCAATCCTTTTATTTTTTTTGTGCTTTTATGGTTTTATATTTTCTTACTTTTTATGAATGTTCATTGTGATTTTTCTAATCTTTCCATTTTTTTTTTTGGGGGGGTTTTATTCTTTTATAAATATTTCTTTTCTTTCTGTGAATATTTGTAATTTCTCCATTTTTTAAATGTTTCATTAATATTTCCTTCCTTTTCACCAACTTTCTGTTGTTATTTCTGTTATTCCTATTTTTTAAATTTAAATTTTACTTATTTTATGCTTCATTGTTGATTTCAGTTGTCATTCATTTTTATTTCAGTTTATTTTCTTTTCAAGTTTACATCTCTTATTATTGCAGCCTTTTTCTTTGGCCTCTATTTTTATGCAAACTCTCATCACTTGCTTTCTTTTACCTATTATTTTTCTTTATCTTTATTTCATTGCTCTTTAATTCCTTATGTACATGCTTTCTTCTTTCATTTCTCTCTTTTTTTTTTTATTGGATTGTTTACCCTCTCTTTACTCTTACTTTTGCTGCTGCTATCCTTTATTTCCCACCCACTTCTCAGAATCTGTGAACATAGAAATCAAAAGTGCCCAAAGTGAAACATTCTGTTATCCTGTAAGGGTTACTAGGTGTAAACCAAAACAGGTGCACCAGATACCTTTTTATTTATCCCCTGGCTGCTGAAAACTTCACTTCTTCTTTAAGATAAACTTTCTAAGCAGCCACAAACCATTTTTATAAATAAGATCCCTGCACATTCAGATGCATGTATAACTAGATGCATTCACACAATTCTTGAAGATCTACATATTTATCAACATAAATATTTTAAAGAAATACCTACAAGTCTACACAGCGGATGGAATAGTAGTAAATTTACTTTTTGATACCAGTAATTAGTGTGGGAGTCCAGGTATATGCCAGGATTTTAATAATTAATTTGAGAAACAAAAATAATAGTAATCAATTTGAAATAATGGTACTGTACAATTATCTTGCTTTTAACAGATTTATACATTCATGTACTTGTAAAACCTACAATAGGCAAGTACCTAATTTCTTTTAGTCTTCATATTGACACACATACACATTTATATAATGGAAAGCACCAAGGCAAGTTGAATTTTATCTAGTGAGAATGAAAATTATCAATGTCTTTCTTAGGAAAACAAAAAGCACTTATCGTAATGGTGATATTAGCTGCTTCCTTATAAGAAAATATTCAGCATTCATTTTGTTGAAATAATTTTTCTGGAATATATATGTTTTTCAAGCCCATTTTTATCAATCTTTCCAATACTGGTGAAGAATTTTCTTCCTAACATTTTTTGAAGTAGTGTGGAATGTCAACATCTTAATTATGTTATTTTCTTTTTTAGTTACATGTGCTATTGATTTTAATTGTTTCTGTTGCTGAAAATTCACAAATGATGTGGTTTCTGTTATTTGGTACAAGTCTTTGTTTGCGATTCTGTCACACCAGTCCATGAGATTTAAAGAATAATGATCATTGCTAAAACCTATTGTCTTCAATCACTCAAAGATATATTTAACCATTGATCTAATAGAGAGGTTGCATGCAGCTGATAGTTCAGATATTTCTGATTGAGTTTGGTGCCATGCATGACATCCACATGAGTGTTACAATTTAACAAGGCTATTTCAGAACAGGTCTGGAAAATTTGAAAAGGAGTAGAAACTTGGCTCAGAAGTAACCACTAAAAAGTTTAAAATTATTAAATTACTTACAGATTAGTAGATCATATTTTATTAACTAACAAGTTTCAGATAAAAAAAAAACTCTTTTTACTGAAAATTATTATTAAGATACAATATTTCTACTGAATGCATACATATTTAAAATAAAATTTGATTCATTTAATTTATGGAGAAAGATATCATGTAGGTAATATTTGAAACATATAAAAACTATTAGGTTGTAAAGTGTCAGCTTCTAAGCATGTATAGTTATTAAGTTATTAGAAATTTGATGTGCTTCAAGTAATACATTAAAACAGAATCATGCTCTTTTCTGTTAAATATTCATGTGCATTTTGTGTCTTCTACTACATCCATGTACCAGGTATAAATAGAAGGACAAAATATCATGTAGCAAGTTCAGAGGGAGAGTAATAGCCTGGATTAAATTTTAAGTTGAAATAGTGAAAAAGATCATTAAGGTATCTTCCTGTGTTGGGTTTTATTTCCAGTATGAAAACAGACTTCTTAAGAAAAAACTGGACTTAAAAACAAATAACTTTTCTAAAATGTTTCAATAATTTAAACATTTTGGATTTACTCATTATCTACGTTGTTCTTTTTTCTTTTTCTTTATGGATATTGGTGAATATTTGATGTATTTAAAAAAAAAAAAACTAAATCTAAAATAATCATACAGTATTCCCTATGCAAAAGTAAAGCTTTTTTATAAGCTACTAGCAGTATAGCCCGGCGTTGCTCGGGTGTAATGAAAGCTTTAAAACTAATCCATGGTCCTGGAGCTCAGACTATTTGGACGTTGGCACAAAAGACTAAAAAGCAATAGTTGTTTCTAGTTAAAGCAAAATCATAGACTGAAAAAAAGAAAAAAAATGAATGGGTGTAAGTCAAATTTTGATTTCCCGATCTCGATATCAAATAAGTTTTTTTTTCGTCGTAAACTGAATTTTGAAGGCTAAATAAGTCCTCTAAGTAAATGGTATCATGGCTGAGACTAAGAACTACAATTATACCTACTTAGAACCAAACCCGAAGCAAAAACTAAAATAAAAGGGCTGAAAAAAATACAGACATACAGGCAGATAAACAGACACACACACAAACATCTTGCCTTTTATATATATATAACCCGATTTTTTTTATTATCGATTTTCTATATTTATCAGTGGAGTACTTTGACACAAAACCTAGTTAAGAACACTCGCAGGCGCTCATAGTACAACTGTGTAAATTTTCAAGAAAATCAGTTCAGCTGTTTCAGAGTCTATAGATAACGGGGACACACACACACAAAGTTCCATTTATAAATAAGTTTAGATTTAGATTAGTTAACCTTGGTCCTTGCAAGCTGTAAGTATTTACTGAATATTTCCTGCTGAACTGAAAGGGCATGAAATATATTCATGCATCTTTTTTGCTCTTAAATGGATCTAAAATATTTTATATCCTTCATGCAACACACATCCAAACTTAGCCAAGCATTTTTTGTTAAATATGCACACATATTCACGTATGTATTATTATATCCATGTGCCAAGTAGAAATAGTCTAAATCAATATAGTAAGAGAAGTCATTAAAAAATCTTCCTGTTTCTAGTCTATTTCCTGTCATATGAAAACTTTCTTCATAAGAAGAAACCGAAAAAAAAATTTGTAAAACACCTCAACAGTTTCTGGATTTACTTATTTTTTCTTCTTTCTTCTTTTCCTTTGTGGACGAGTTGAATAGTTTTACAAGGATACATTTTCACCTCTTCAACTTCCCATGGTCATAAATGCAGATTTATGTTTTCTTGGCTACTTCACTTGTTTTGGAAAAAGTGAATTGACATTGTTTTAAATATCAAACTTTGTTCCAATTTTTTTTTATTCATGTACTTGCAAAACTGAAATATCTAGGAGAACTCTCCAGTTTCATTGTTGAAATTTCTAGATGCATCTGTAAGTTCTGTGATAATAGCTTCTCTTCCCTTACTTCTTTCTTGTGGAACTCTTTCAGATTCTTGTTTTTCTGTCAACTGTGATCTTCAAAAAATTAAATACAATGTCAAATGCCTGCCTGAAAACCATCATGGTTGTAATTTAGGTAGCAAGTAAGTGGTTTGTGTTCTGCTCTTTGATATAGTGTTAGCTCTGCATATTCAGTTCATTTGTTTTGGTTGTGCATTAAGTACCTTTTTGATCCACTGTCTGCTGGTCAAATCAGTAACTATTTTACTAGTGTGTGTGTGTGTGTGTCCCTTGTTCAGGATGTGGTTTCCGGCTTTCTTTTTTCCAATCTTTTCACTCTTACGTAGTCCCCTGCACATCAGTGGCATTACCACCTTGCTCGGGGTGATATGATTAATATATATATATATATATATATATATATATATATATATATATATATATATATACTGTGCAAAAGTATTAGGATAAGAACTATTTTTTCTTTTATGAGGCATTAAAATAAAGTTTAAAATCATCTCTGTCCAGTAGTGTGAAAACATATTAGGACAGGGGTGATTTTCCTAAAAACCTCACTGAAATTCAAATACAGGGTGAAAAGACAAACCTTTGTAAGAATTAGCTAAAAAGGAAGAGGAAGGAAGGCTTCGAAATTTGAATTGGCCTCCACAAAGCCCTGAGCTCGATTCTATTGAACATCTATGGGATATTTTGGATAAAAAAAATTTGATAAATCTAATGTTACTTTGCAAGACACACTTTGAGAACAAATACAAGCTGCTTGGCAGGAGCTACCATTAGAGACATTAAAGAAGCTTGTGATGTCAATGCCTGACAGAATGAAGGCTGTGATCAAAGCAAAAGGTTATTATACTAAATATTAAATTTATTTTGTAACAGATATTTTTTCTTGTTAAAATATTTGTTGAGTAAATCAAATAAAATTACTTTAATCAAATTATTTTCTATCAATATGCCTCATAAAAGATAAAGAAGTTCTTGTCCTACTAATATTGCACAGTACTGTATATATATATATATCTTTTACCCTATGTCTACTGCATAACAAAGTTTCATGAACTATACATCATAGTGCATGAAACTGGAGTCATGCTACAGATGTAGAATAATATATTAATAAATATACATATTTACTAATATATATATATATATATATATATATCTTTTACCCTATGTCTACTGCATAACAAAGTTTCATGAACTATACATCATAGTGCATGAAACTGGAGTCATGCTACAGATGTAGAATAATATATTAATAAATATACATATTTACTAATATATATATATATATATATATATATATATATATCTTTTACCCTATGTCTACTGCATAACAAAGTTTCATGAACTATACATCATAGTGCATGAAACTGGAGTCATGCTACAGATGTAGAATAATATATTAATAAATATACATATTTATATACTATATATATATATATATATATATATATATATATATACTTCATAACTGTTACATTTTTACATTGAGCACTGTTTTATTAACACAAGGAAAAACTTTATATATATAGATTTTATAGATATATCTATATATATAGATATATAGATAGATTGCGGGATATAAAATTTTCTGCTCTTTATCAAATATTTCTTCAGATTAAGTATTAATGATGTTTTTAAATCTTATTTGTTCATTATATCTTATCAGTCAAGTCCAGTGGTAATTAATTTCATGATTTAAATTCATCTATGTGCCATCATAACATTGGCAATCATGTTACACCACACTTTCCTGTCCTTTATAACTCTTAATGAATTCTGTCTTTTTTTTTCTCTTGTAAACCATGTTCTGCAATTTATCTACTCAAGCTCACTAGGTAGGTTATGCATTATTTTCATCTATCTCTCTTGCCTTCAATTTGTCCTGTGAGTATCAAATTTTCCAAGCCTTTTTCCTCATTAACTACCCTAGAAATTTCAACTCTCTTTCTGATAAGTATAAATGTTTTTTTTTTTTTTGCATTTTCTCTAAAAATTCATCATTGCTCACATGTTTGGTTCATGGTATACTCAGCATATTTCTATTGCTTCAAGTCTCTTTATCTATGAGGAGATTGTCTAGCATTCACTGCCATATAAATGGACTGATGTTACTTAATAGTACAGTATTATTTTGTTTGTTTCTAATAAAATTCTGAATCAGTAACACTAGAAACATTTATAATCTAAACTTTTACTTAGCTGGTTTAAGTCTATTTTCTAATCAAAGACGTAATGACAGGCAAATTGTTTTCAGTTTGTTTCTTCCATTGTTAGTGATTCTATTCAGACAAATTCTGATGTCAACATTTCTAGAACTGGAAAAAAGTGAAGCCTTTAAGAATATTATTGGATTTGAAATTGGAAGAAATATTACCTAAAGAAGGCCGTAGTGTACAATGAATGAAACATTGTGAATATGTCACTAAAGATGAGGACAACACACTGAACAATGTAAATAATGACAGACAATTTCTTTCAGTTTAATTCTTGATAAACAGATGAACTTAACTCAGTCAAATTTGAATAAAATTTCTTTTTATTATTTTACTTTGTTTTGTATTTACATTTAATTTTTCTTTAGAAATGAGCAACACATGTCACTTCTTGTCATACTAGCCTAAAGATGCTACTAAACTGAACTAAGAATAAAATTTACTACTTTTCCTTTATCAACAAAGGATTAACTTCTAATACAAATGCTTTTCAGAATCACTTTCATTTAATATTAATGTTAGTGATAATTTTAAAGAAGCAGAAAAATACTTTTGCAATCATCTAAGCCAAATTATATTTGTGCATGTTTTTATGCATCTAGTTGGAGGTTAGTTTTGTTCTTTGAACATTTGCATTTATGAAAATAATTCCATTTTTATAGTTGTGAAGTGCTTCCTAATAATATGTTTAGTTGCTAATCAACTAATTACTGAGTATTACTAACTTACTAAAAATGTTCTCTGTAATTGTTATTTAGTAATAATTTAGGTCTCTACATGCCCTTCCCCAATCATGGATCACAGTCACATGGCTGCAAGGCAAGAATCACATTGAATATATATATGTGTATGTGTGTGTGCGTGATGCATGAACAAAAATATAGATATGTATATATGCATATGTATAAAAAGAGAACTACTGGCAGATATGAGTCAAAATTTAATGTAAATATTAAAAAAAAACAAAACAAATCATTTTACCCTCATAAAATTGACTGACAAAGTATCTTTTGAGAATGTAGTCTTGAAGTGGCAGATATTTTGCAGACTTGCTGTCTCATGGGGTTCTATAACCACTTATGCTGTATTGAAAATAGTGTAACTTAATTTTATCACCTTAGTAACAAATGTTAATTCTTTAGATTTTCACTTGGAGGCAATATTTATGCCTACTGTTAGTAATTTGCTAGAGATACTGTCTAGTAAACAATCTCTTAGCATGAAAAATGGTAGTGCCTATAAAGAGATGTGCTATATAAAAAATGTGAGGAAGTTGGCAGTACTTTTTTTTTACTAATTTTTATTTATTTTTTATTATTATTACTAAGTAAATTTATTTTTTCTATTTCTTCTGACTTCAGCAATGAACTTGATAGTTATCAAAGACATTTCATAATGATCAAAGCAATTTAAAAAATAATTGTCTATCTAAATAATTTATAAGGGAAACATCTGGCATTCATTGACCAAACAGCATTACTGTCAGTTGAAATTTCTGAAATCTTTTTCTTGAAACAGTATTTCAGAAAAATAGACTTCTGAAGCCCACAAACTGCTATCACTCTTTCTAGCACTGATGGGAGTTTTGGGTTAAGGCAATATGGAAAGCTGGCATCTTGGATATGTCATTATTTTCTCTTTGAGTTGTATATGCTATCTATTTTGATGTGGATTTTGTTATTCAGTAAAGTTTTGTTATTAGTGATTCTGTAGCACCAGTCTAATGAAGGATTGTTTTCTTTAAAACCTAGCGGATTTATTTGCTTGAAATCGGTTTTAAGTATTGATTTGAGAAAACAGATGTAAAAAGATTTTTAAAGATTTCTAAACAAGTTGGATGTTATACATGATATCTATATGATAATCTAGAGCTGACAAGGTTATTTAAAAACGTAAGTTCTTGGGTGAAAATTTTGGTTCTGTAGCATTTTGTGGTATTGGAGAAACAAACCCAACCATAATGTCTCCTACGTTCAATTTCTTTATCGCCTATACTAATCTTTTTTTTACAGTAAGGTTCATCCTGAGCGAATGTGCATTGTGGTACAGTGGATATCAACTCAGAACCAAAAATCAGAAAGCCAAGTTCAAATTCCAGTTGAATTCATTGGATTCACTTATGCGCAAGTACCCTTGGGAAAGGTATTCATCTGTCCTCTTTCCTCCTACTGCAGGAAAATCTTCTGCCCAGTCAGCCATGTCTCTTTTGAGACATGATTGCCCAAGCATGTATCACGTATGGGACTGAACTGACTGTCACCCTGTACAACGCCCGGGGGGGGGGGGGGGCTTACTCAAGGTAGAGTGTTACATTAAGGAGTAGTTTATACAGATAAGAGGGGCAAGATAACGATTAACACTAAACTTAACAGGTTAAGATTGTAGTGACAGGGCAGTAGTTTACAGGAAGAAGCTGTTTGAGTGGAACTTACTTCTTGCTGACAAAATATGGATGAAATGTGGGTGGTTTGCTATTATATGAGTACCATTGCAGGTCTTAGCTGTGAAGGTTAGACCTGGTGGAATCAAGGAATGTAGTTCAACTGAGTACTTTCCATGGATGTAGTGATAGAGCAGTGAGAGATTTGCCATATCCCACCAGTGAGAGAGAAGTTGGAGGGTGGAAAACAGGATAACAACTCCTTCTTCAACAAGGATTCAGAGATGCTCTTGAATTCTGTCAAGGTTAAAAAGTGAGGACTGGGCAGTTCCTGCCCAGATATGGCAAAAGTACTTCATTTTTGTTCTGAGTTGGCTCTTATAAAGGTAAAGGATAACTGAGAAGTCAGATACTCACAGGGAACTGATCATGTTACTTAATTGATCCATGCACTGAGGTATTTGAAGTGTTTAGATTTTATTAATTCCGATTTCTGATTTTCTATGTTGAATTTGGGGTATAAAAAATACATAAAAGGCAGGAATAGTAAATATTCCAATCCTAAAACACTAAATAAATATTTAACTATTGCAGTGGTTCCCAAACAGTGTGGTGTGGAATGATTGAAAGACAATCAAAGATTTAGGAACAGTTTCAAAAAAATTCATATGCCAAAAATAAATGATTTCAAAATCTAACAAATTATTATGGATTACTTGTAATTGCATGCATGAGTCCTAGTATAAATAGTTATAAATAATTATTGACAAATTTTATCATTGTGATATTTTTGCATTATATCAACTATTAAGAATATAGTAACTAGGGTCCGCAAATTGGAGGAGAGAGTTATCAATGATAATGTTCTGATTTTGAATCCACAATTAACTCCTTTTAATCCTCTATTTTTTATTTTAAAATTTATTTTTATCATATAAAATTTTGTGAGGTGTGAGCAAATTTTAATTCCAAAAATGCAGCCCAGAGACAAAAAAAACTTTGGAAACCACTGGACTATTGTAAGAAAATGCAAGTGATTTTGGGAAGGTTTGTAGTGTACAGAGAAAGAATAGTTTTCTCATCATCCTAGTGACAAAAACATAATAAACAATGCCCAGCCATTTGTAAATGTGCTCAAAACTCTTGTCAAATATGGAAGGGGATGATTAAACAGATATTTTCCTTTGTGTTTTGCTGCTTGAGTCTTCTTTTATATGCCATGTCTCTTCAGGAAGAGGATAGTCATTGCTCTCCACAACATCTTATCTTTTGTTGCTTTAAGCAATATTTGACCCCTTATGATCTCTCCCAGGCCTTGTGCCATCTATTTACACAAGCTTGTTAGGTAGATTACTCATTGTTTCTTTATGCCTTCCTTGCTTTCAATATGTCCTGAGAGTGCCAAATTCTTTCTTTATTATGTGAACTACAAAATTTCAACTGACTTTTTCAGATTGCAACTGTAATAAAGAGTAATATGTGCTCTTTTCCTTCATTCATTTGCCTTAAAACCTCTTAATTGCTCACATGTTCCATCTATGTTATTATCAACATACTTCTGTAGAACCATATCTCTGTTGATTCAAGTTTTCTTTTCATCTGTTGGTATATAGAAGTTTGATATTGTATGACAATTTGGCACTCTTTACTTTGTTTCTAATAACAGTTTCAGATTTCTTAATACTTTGTTCAGCTTTTGGAAGTTATCTTTTGTTATTTGAAATTCCGTGTTACATTTTCCATCATCTGTTATGACATGTCCTATATCATTCAATTTCTGTACTTGTTTCATTCTGATGTTTCCAACTTATGTCTCCCATTTTGACTGTTGCACTTACTAATAACCATACATTGTCTTCTTAGAATTGATGGTTAGTCATTTCTTACTTTCCTTTACTACCTTGGATCAAAGTCCCTGTAGTTTTCTTTCTGAGTCTGCCAACAGCCCAGTTTTACGTATGCATCATATGTTGTTAAGGCTTAGTTTGCAAATAATAAATCATAAGACTCCTGTCAAGATTGCCTAACTATATAGTTGAATAAATTCAATGCATTCTTATCTTACACCCGTTTCTATTATTTTTTTTATATTTGCACAATTCATTTTCTATCTGTACATAGGTGGTTTATTCCCAATCAATGTTTTGAATTATTCTAATATCTTTCCCAAATAAACCAAGTGTTCCTAACAGTACAAATATATATTTCCATTGTACCTTATCAAATGCTTTTGTATAGTCTATGAAATATATAGATCAGGGGTTCCCCAACTGGGGTACATGTATCCACAGTGGTACATTTGTACTCTTCAGGGGGGTTCAGAAATAACAGCTAAGCTCAAAGCATTTTGTGCAAAGCTTTAGCTGTGGAAGGAAAATATCCAGTATGGTACGTTGTCTACGTTTAGTACTGTAACAGAATTTCTAGATCAAAATCCACAATCTGAGACCAACAACTTCACAAAAATTAGCATCTGAACATCTTATGAAGCTGAAAGAAAAAACTGATAGCTATTTCCCAAGTCTTGGGTAAGATGAAGTTGTATAGCTTAGAAATCCTTTTATCACAATTGCTCAGGTGCAGCAGGCTGGAATAGATATGCAAGAGGGGCTGCTAAAGCTCAAACATGATGATACTGTTATGTGATGTGTACTTTGAGAAAATTTGTGTGATTTTTAGTTATTGATGTAAAATTCATACAGACAGGTTTCTAAATCTGCTATTTGAGCATTGCTGTTATTTCCATCAACATGGCTTTGTGAGTCAACATTTTCAGTGTTGTTAGGAATCAAATCAAAATATGAATCAAAACTCTTAAGCACAATTTTTGTGATGCCATTGCTAAAGTTCCCCGCTGAATAAATGAGCTTGTTATAAAAACACAAGCCCATCCATCTTATTAGTACTGTTTAGTTTTGGTTATCAGAATTTTTGAATAGTTTTGTGTATTTTTTACTTAGTATGATCATTAAAAATAATTAATATATATATATTTTCCATTTGTAAACGAGTTATTACATGATTACATAATAACTCATTTACATATGGAAAATATTCAAAAGTTCTACAATATAATTGTATAGAACACTTTTTAATACAAATGTGCACTGGTCTAATCATATTATGACCAGAAACTAAGTAATTAAACAATCAATCAATATATATATATATATATATATATATATATATATATATATATATATATATAGATGATGTTTTAGAACATGTACATAATTTTTTCTCGAGAAGAGGACATATATAGAAAAAATTATGTACATGTTCTAAAACATCATCTATAATAAATATATATATTTATATATATATATATATATATATATATATATATTTATTTATTATAGATGATGTTTTAGAACATGTACAGAATTTTTTCTCGAGAAGAGGACATATATAGAAAAAATTATGTACATGTTCTAAAACATCATCTATATAATATATATATATATATATATATATATATATATATATAAATATATATATTTATTATAGATGATGTTTTAGAACATGTACAGAATTTTTTCTCGAGAAGAGGACATATATAGAAAAAATTATGTACATGTTCTAAAACATCATCTATAATAAATATATATATTTATATATATATATATATATATATATATATTATATTATATGAGATGTTTTAGAATATATATTTATATATATATATATATATATATATATATATATATATATTTATTATTAGATGATGTTTTAGAACATGTACAGAATTTTTTCTCGAGAAGAGGACATATATAGAAAAAATTATGTACATGTTCTAAAACATCATCTATAATAAATATATAAATATATATATTTATTATAGATGATGTTTTAGAATATATATTTATATATATATATATATATATATATATATATATATTTATTATAGATGATGTTTTAGAACATGTACAGAATTTTTTCTCGAGAAGAGGACATATATAGAAAAAATTATGTACATGTTCTAAAACATAATTTATAATAAATAAATTCACAGCTCTATACATCATATATCAAGCACTGTTTAAATTAATGTTTTGGACGAGAAAAAAATTTTTCTTTTCTCTCCTCATTCTATACTCACTCGGATATATATATATATATATATATATATATATATATATATGAAGGATCAAACTATTTTATAAATTACCTGTGTTTAATTCACGGATGTTATGAGTAATTGATTCTATTCAAAAAGACTTCATCATAATATATCAAAATTTCAGTTTTTTTCTTTTTCATCCTCAATTTTTAAAATTACAAATGAATTTATAAAAATGCCAAGTGGTACAGAAGAACTAAAAGTTTGGGAACTCTTGATATAGATATTGAAGGTTTATAAGTATAGATACAATAACTGTTTCCAGTGAATATCTAAAATAAGGATTTACTCTGTTAGTTGGGGTGAAGAATACGGTGACAACATTCTCATGTAGAGACACCACAGTTAACTACATAAAAAAGGGGCCACCTGTTTGTCATACTTTTATCTACTCTGTTTACCCCCACCTCCCCTTCCATGCAAACTCAGACTTGTCTACCTTTTTGACTATCAGACAAGCTTGACCTTTGTTTATCTATCTGTTGCTTATCAAGACAACATTTGGTGTTAAGTAACCTGAAAAAAGTTGATATGCCGTCAAAGGAAACAACCAAACTAAAAAATAAAGAATAACAACAAACCTTATAACCATCTTCTATTCACTTAGCACAACTGATCTATTTATTTATTAAATTCTTTTATTTTTGTTTGATCTAGCAAAAAATAATTACAGAGATTAGCACTGACCAAAAAAGAAACAAGTAAAAGATACATTTTTCTAGAGGTTAGCATCAACCATGCTGATGGAAGGCAGTGAGGAGTCTCTCAGATGATTAATGGAGGGAAGTTTATTTTTGGAGGCATTAAAATTAACAAGTCATCTTTTGCTAAATGAGGCAAAGGAAGGCTTGTTAATTTTAATACTTTCAAAAATAACACATCACTCAATAAATCCTGGGACTGACATATAGATGGCACCACTAATAAATAATCTATATGATTTTTATGACATACTATCCTTCAAATGGCACATGACAAAATCTGGGCCCAATTGGATAATTAGTTTACAAATTATAGTTATTTAAAGATCCTGGGCATGACAGTAAACTACATCCGGCAGTAAGGCCTCTGATTGGGAGGTTGTGAGGAGCATAAAACCACCTCTTAATTGCTGTTGTTCTCAGGTCCACCCTGACCCAGAGTGGTAGCACCTGTTAGGGTCCCAGCTATGGGCAAATAGTTAACCCCTAAACTGGGGTCAAAACACTATGAAAGTATAAAAATACACTTTTATTGAAATATATACATAGAAAAATATACATTTTTGAAGGTAAAATATTACCAATAATACATTTTTGAAGAAAAAATTATTACCATAACACACTTTTGAAAGAAAAAAAATTATTTTCAGCAAAACATTTTTAATACAAAACTAGAAGACATTTTCAGTTAAAAAAAAAACAAAATATTTTTCATTAAAATCTGACTAAATTGCCCTTCTCACCGTAACTGAACATTAAAAAAAAAATACTTTAAAACCCCACCCTTTTGGCATTAAATAAACCCCAGAGGTTGATATGCCATTAAACAAAACTCAAACTGTTATTTAAATGAAGCTACTGTTGTAAAGAACAATGGAAAAATCTGAATTTCGTGTGTTGATAAAGCATTGCTTTTTGATGCAAAAAAATACTGTTAAACAAAGCAATGGCTTCATAAGTGTTATTGAACTCTGCTTAATTAGAAATAATGGTTAGGAGGTGGTATGCTGACATTAAATGCAGTCGTACAGACACAAATAATGTTGAAAGCTCTGGTCAGCCAAAATTGGCAGTTGTCCTGGAAAATGCCAAAAAATTCACAAGCTTGTTTTGGCCAATTGTAAATTGAAGTTGCATGAGATAGTAGAGAAATTGAATATATCAGAAGGCAGTGTAATTACCATTTTGCATGAACATTAGTCAATGAGTACACTGTGTTCAAAGTGGGTGCTGTGTTTGTTCACAGTCAATCAAAAGCAACAATGCCTCAGTGATTCAGTGTGTTGTTTGCAACTGTTTCAACACAACAAGGAAGAGTTTTTGCATAAATATTTGACAATGAATGAAACATGGATCCACAACTTCACTCCAGAATCAAATCAGTAGTCATCTGAGTGAACAGCAGCAGGTGAAAACTGTCAAAAGCAGCAAAAGATGCAAATACTAGCAGTCAAGTTTTTGGCCTTGGTATTTTGAGATGGGCAAAATATTTTGTTCCTCAATTACTTTGAAAAAGGAAGAACCATCAACAGAAAATATTATATAGCATTATTGATGCATTTGAAGGAAAAAAAAAATCACAAAAAAAAAAAAATGGCTACAAATGAAGAAGAAAAAGTGATCTTTCACCAAGACAAACCACTGTGTCACAAGTCGGTGCAATGACGGTAATTACATAAATTAGATTTTGAATTGCTTCCGTATCCACCCTATTCTCCAGATCTGGCCCTCAGTAACTACTGCCAATTTGCAGACCTCAAAAGCATGCTCCAGAGAAAGAGATTTGGCTCCAGTGAAGAAGTGAAATGAGAAACTAATGCATATTTTGAGGCCAAAGACAAATTGTTCTACAAAAAAAGCATTGAATTGTTAGAGAAGCATTGGAACCAATGTATTAGCCTAAAAGGAGACTATATTTGATGAATAAAGTTGAATTTTGCCTAAAAGTTGTTGTTTTCTTAGACCCTGGATTTATTGAGTGATGTGTTAAACTTCTCTTGATTAATGATCTGAAAGACTCCTCTCTGCCTTCCATCAACATGGTCGATGCTAACCTCCAGGAAAGCGACTCATTGCAGCTTCTCAGGCTCACATTCTCAGCTGATATGAAGTGGAAAGACTATACTGAATTCATTGCTAAGCCAGCTGCTAAGAAAGTTCACTCAGTTGGGTGAGACAATTTTTTTCTCTCCAGAATCTATCTTATATATCTATAAGTTTAACATTCATCCATTCTTAGAATATTGTTGCTACATATGTTCCAGTGCCCATGCTATTTACCTTAAGCTTCTTGATAAAATCCAAAGAAGAATCAGCAATATTATTGGTCCTGATCTGACAGCTCAGCTTCAGTCACTCCCCCCCCACTATAAGGTTCCATTTCTATATCTTTTCTGTAAATACTTTCATGGTTATTTGAATGCGCTTTTTGCTATGGACCATGACTTTTTGAATTTAAGTGTAGGACTAGATTGGTGTGAAGATTTCATCAATTTACAGTTAAGCTGGCTAGATGCAGTTATGCAAACAGTTTCTTTTCTCACATTTCTTGCTTGTGAAAATCTCTTCCAGCTCCATGCTTTTCATCCAATTTTAATCTTCCAAAATTGGAATGCAATATCAGTTGCTATCTACTATCTTCCTGATTACTATTTTCTCTTTCTGCTCATTAATAATATTTCTGCTTCTAATTCTTCCACACCTTGTAACTCCTTGTGCTTTAGTGGCTTTACTGCCTTACATGGGGTGATACTGATTAAAAAAGAATTTATAGCTCAAACAGGACTACATATATATATATATATATATATATATATATATATATATATATATATATCTCATTTGACTCGTATTTTGAGGTTAAAGTTCTCAACTACATTACTCACAGAATTCAAGAAGTTAACAAAAGGGTTCAAGTACTGTCTTTCTCCTTGCATTTTTATTAACCAAAACAGAAGGAAATCAAAAGAAATGACAGGATTTAGGGCAGCCTGTCACTGGCAAAGAAAAGACAACAGTTGTTAAAACTGGAAATCTCAATGGATTTGCACAGCCTTCCTAATCAGAGTTGATAACCCGGGGACTCTCTTGTTGTGTGAAGTAATCTGGGGGAAATGGAAGGAAATAATAAAGAAAGTAAAGTGTGAGAAAAACTAATAAGTAGGGGACAATTGCAAGTCTTTTAACAATGTTGTGAAGAAATTTGAACAAAGAAGTATAAACAGCAAGAGATATTGCTGTTTTACAGTATCGTTCTGTCAGGCATTGTGTACGCAAATATTGTTGATAAAAGGTCTGGCTTCTTTCAGAGGATAATGGTTTCAATGTAACCCGACTTGAATAAAATAAATAAAGAAAAAAGAATAGAAGGGAAAAAAAAAGGAAACAGTATGAAAGAAAGTAGGAAAAAAAAATAAGAAGGACCAAAATGATTAAAAGTTACAGATGGAAAACAGAGCAAGTTGGAAAATAGAACTAGAGAGATGTATATATAAATAGTAAAAAAAAAAAGAAAAAAAGTGAAACCAATAAGAGAGAGAAAGAAAATTAATAGAAGTGAAAAGGAATGGCTGAGAGAGTAAAAAAAAAAAAAAAAAAAAAAAGAGAAAAAGCTGAAAAATGAGAAGACAATATAAAAACAGGAAGAATAATGGATGAGAGAAAGAGAGAGAGAGAGGAAAAATGGTGATAGAAAAAAAATTAGAAAAATAAAAACTGAGAAAAGATGAAAAAGAAGAATAAACAGAACTAACAAGATAGAAAAAGGATAGAGAGATACCAAAAAGAAAGATTGAAGCATAAAAAGAAAAGGAAACAACAAGGAAAGAATAGAAAGAGAAAAGATAAAAAGAGAATGAAAATGAAAAAGCAGAAGGGATGAGGATGGGTCATTGCTTTAATTGGCATTCTGTTTTCACAAGCACAGCATGGACATTACGTACAACAGTCAGCAGACAGCTGCAGCACCCAAAAGCCTTCACAAAGAGCTAACTACAGTACCACTGTCTTTCATTCAGTTCTATTCCCTCAGCATTGTTATTATTATCCCCTAACCAAGTAATTGCATAACTGTCAAAGGAACCCTTTAAAATCCATCCAACAACAAGTTCAAAACAATGAAATCCAACAATAGGAAGAATGAAAAGCATTATTGTTCCCCTGCTCGTCAAACAATAGCAACTTGCTTCTAGTGTTTGTAGCAGCTGGGAGGAAATTATGGATTCTTGGATTTCAGAAGATCCAGTGAAATGATTTTCAGTTTAATTTGATTCTCTAATGTAGCAGAATTGCAATCTATAGCTAGTACCAGTGTTCTTGTAAAAAGAAAAAAAATCATAAAATAAGTATAAAGTATAAATCCAGATGCTTGCAGCCGATTTTAGTGGATGTATATGGTGAAAGCAGATGAAAGAAATGTTTAGAAAATCCATTTTTTCAAAATATATTATTATTACACGAACTTGTAGTCATGAGTTTATTTAAACTTTTTTGTTCACATACATTTTTATAATTTATGAATATATTTGTTTTCATAGTTATGTCTTTATAATATGGTAAATAATAAATAAGTGCATTGTAGTAGGTTCACATTTATATTCTTGTAAGTAAACAGTTTAATAAAATAAGTATTTAATTTTTTTTTTAGTGAATTGTTAAGAAAAAAGAGGGAATGCATAAATTCACTTTCATGTTTGGGTTTTATCAGAATACTAGCAGTATAGCCCGGCGTGGCTTGGGTTTAGTGAAGGCTTTAAAACTAATCCATGGTCCTGGAGCTCAGACTCTTTGGACATTGGCATGAAAGACTAAAAAGCAATAGTTGTTTCCAGTTAAAGAGAAACTGCGGACTGAAAAAAAAATGAATGGATGTAAGTCAAATTTTGATTTCCTGGCATCAATATCAAATAAGTTTTTTCGTCGTAAACTGAATTTTGAAGGCTAAATAAGTCCTCTGAGTAAATGGTATCATGGCTGAGACTAAGAACTACAATTATACCTACTTAGAGCCAAACCCAAAGCAAAACCTAAAATAAAAGGGCTGAAAACTGATTTTGATCAGACCCGGTATCTTGCCTTTTATATATATATAATCGTTTTTCAGCACTATTGTAAGAACTGCAACCTTGAAACTTCTGAATATCGTTTCTTATATCTTTGTCTATGAGTGTATCAAATTTGATTAAAATCAGACCACTCATTCTATAACCCGATTTTTTTGATTATCGATATTTATCAGGTGGACCTCGACACAAAACCTAGCTAAGAACACTCGCAGGCGCTTATAGTACAACTGTGTAAATTTTCAAGGAAATCGGTTCAGCTGTTTTGGAGTCTATAGGTATTGGATACACACACACAGACACACACACAGACAAAGTTCCATTTATAAATAAGTTTAGATAAAATAATGGGAGAATATAAGTAACATCAGTATCAAGAGAGAAAAAAAAAACAAGAAAAACACCCTTCTGATACAGACCTGGGAAAAAAATGTTTTTTCTTAAACATTGTTTAGATTCTTTACTGAAATATTACTCTTTGTTATCCCTAAAGATCTGGTTACCTAATGGTTTAATCCATTGAATAATTTATCAGTCCACTCCAGATCATATAATATGGTCCCCTTTGTACATTTTATCATCCCTGTAACTTGATTTATTAAATATATTCATTCACATTGACTTTATTCAGTAAACTTGGTCATTAAATTGCTTGTATTGATCCTAGAAGCTTATGTAATTATTAGACATTAGCAATTTGGCCTCCAGATAATGGCCAACATTTCAAACATGGATTCATCAAAGCAGGACAGATTAGTAGATTCCACTTGAACTCAACTCTGTTGGACTCTCTGCCTTTGGGCAGAGAGAAACCCAAATGAGGCTATGCTGAAAGGCAGAATCTTGTCTGGAGAAAAATCAGACCCTGCGTTATACAAGGTCTACGGGAAATTTTGCCTGGGTTCAAGAGCTTGGAATTCTCATGTTAAAAAATGACCTTGTGTCACATCTGGCTTCAGTAGGGAGGTTTCTGATAAATACCCAGCTTAGAAGATACAAGTAATACATTTTTACTTGCAAACATCTGCTTAGCAATATATTTGGTATATTACTATAATTATCTTTTTCTATTAAATTTATTCTGATTTCCTCAGGATTTATTGTTTTTTATGTCTTATCAATCTTTTGTAGGTTATTTAAAGCCATAAACTATTTTTAGATTCTAAATTTTTTGGGATAATGATTTTCTGATACAAGTCCTACTAATTAACCCATAACTGGGGGAGGGTGAGAAGCTGATTCATTCTTTTCCCCAGGCTATTTGGGCATAAGTGAATATAATAAATCTGACTGGAGCTGGAACTCTGTTCTTCAATTTTCAATTATAATCAGTTATTCATTACAACACCCTCACATCCAAGCTTACAACACCTAGTATTCCCAAGTGGTCACTCATCTAGGTACTGACCAGTAGCTTAACTTCAATGATTGTACAAGAACTGGTGTTTCAATGTGATGTGCCGATAATCCTTGAGTTTCTCAGCTGGCTCTTCAATGTTTACTGATGGTGTTAAAATGTAATGCTTTCAAATGCTTAGTTTCAGAGTATATAGGAGACTGGCACCCTATAGTTTTATGCCTCTGTAACTGATATTTAGAATAAATTTGTATGCTTTAGTATTGAGCAGTTTGTTTTTTTTACTAGTCTCTACTCGATGTAAGGCTCATGAGATACTCAAGGTAGAGTGTTACTGAATAAAGTGTGTGATATGAATGTAAGGGTAGGAACTAAGTTTATGAAGGATATGTAAACCCATTAATTTTAAGAGGTTAAGATTGTAATAATTTGAAATATACAAGAGTGTTAAAAAGGTTATTGGTTCCCCCCACTTTTTAAAATCTGATCAAATGATCAAACTGAATGTTTAATTTCTTTCTTGATTAGAGCTACAAATCTTCAGCACTCACCAAGATTACTCTCAATCAGATGGAGTATTTGTTTTGCTTCAGAATAGTTTTGCATATGAGCATATGATGTAGTTGTGTGAAATTAAATGCATAAATATACAGAAATACAATATTCATCCAGATTATATAACATGGTTCCTTTTGTTTATCTTATTTATGTATTATTTTAACTATGTAATCTATCTATAAGCTTACATAATTGTTGAGCACTATCAATTTTTCTTTCAGATAAAGGCCAAAACTTCAGGCATCAAAGCCTGAAATGATTGAATAATTATATATATTTAAATCCAAAAGGAAGCAGCTTGATGTTTGCTTCTTCAGCGATCTTTAATATTATGAAAAAATTCAAAAATTTACTTGAGTTTGTGTGTGGATAAAAAAAAAAACAGAAGTCAGTTTGCCAAAGAAAAGGAAAAAGGAAAAGTGTAGCAAATAGAAAGTGAAAGGAATAAAGAAGAATAAGAGAAAAGAGGAAAGACGAAAGGAAAAAGGTAGTTTAAATTTGCAGATTGGAGGAAACGCGAGTCCTGAAGGTGGAGGAGATTCGCTAGTTGGCAACCTTTGATATATGGGTCATTCAAAAATTTGTTTGTGTAGAAAGTCGCTTCTTCAGCGATTTTTAATATATGTATATCACACACCTTCATGATGGCAAAATTATTAAACCCCTTATAAAAATTGTTATTAAATTATTTTCAAAGTGCTGAACAACAGAGCAAGAAATTTTTAATAACACCACATTTCAAACAAAAAAGTTTCACAGGATGTTCACATGATTTTACTTTGCACACAAACAAATTTGATATAGAAAACTAGAAAAAATACTAAAACCAAAATTATTATCCCAACAATGTAACTTTTTTGATAAATAACTGCTTATGATAATTTGGTACACTTTAAAGTAAGTTTTAGGCTGTTCTCCTGAGAAATACTAAGGCATTCTTCTTTGGCAAACCTTTCAAGCTTCTACATATTTGAAGGTTTTATGGTACAGACCTTAGGTTTCAATGCACCCTGCTGATTTTCTATTTGGTTTAACATTGGGCCTTGTGCAAACCAGTCAATAATATTCTGTTTGGTCTTCCGGGGGCACTTTTTCAGCACAAGTAACATGTTTCTCAGAAAGCTCAGAGCCAAAAATAAATTCATATTGTTTATTTGCTGTTCTAAAAGTTGCTACTTTCTTTCATCTTTTTGTCAAGAAAGGAAAGGCAAACAAAGTGGATGAAAAAAAGCTATACCAAGCAATAAAGTAGAAAGAAAATATTAAAATTATGCATATATATCTATATAGGTATGTGAGTGTATATATATATATATATATATATATATATATATATATGTATGTGTCTAATTTTGTTTGGGCCATCCTCTTGGAGTCAGAATGAAATATTAAAGAATGCAGTTAGGTAGTGTATAAATAATGAAAGATAAGTTATAGTCATTTTGACTGTGTATTTGTGTTCAAATGGAAAAAAGCAGACAATTGTTTCTCTTTGACTAAAGTAACATCAAATATATTTCGTGTTGAAAATAAAACTAAGAGGTTAACACTTCCTATTTTTCTTATTTTCAGTCAGTACACATCTAAGTAAATATTAAGGAAATTCATTTATTCTTACTCATGTTTTAAAAGAGAAAAGTAAAAGGATGAGAAGAAAGAAAATAGGAAATGAGAAGGTAAAGAAAATTAAAGAAAGAAAAATGAGAAAGAAAGAAAAAGAGGAAAAGAAAGAAAATGATTCACATCATCCTCATTTCTAGAAACATGGAAGAATTGCTACAGCATTATACTCTCACCACCGGGTTTCATTATAGGGACAATGTTCTTTGTGTTATACAACTTTTCTTTTCTCTAAACACAGGAAACATTGCTAGGGCTAAAAAGCTCTAGTTTCGTTTCATCTGGCCAAATAACACACTTCCAATATCTATCATCTTTCGCCAGGTTGTCCTGAGCATATTTCATTCAGGCTCGGAGTTGTATCTTCTGCTGAAGTGGAGTTTTTCTTAGTATGTAACCTCATAGTCCATTACCATACAGAGTTCTAGTAACTGCTTTCTTTGAAACTTCAATTCCAAACTGGGATAAGTTATTCATTAATGTCTTGGCAGCTGTTCTATAGTCTTTAGGCACATCTTTTACTAGTTTTCTTTCTAGAGTCTTTGAAATCTTTCTCTTCCTACCTGTTAGTCTTGTTCTTTAATGCATGACTCACTGAGTTCTATTTGATAATACATCTCACTCCAGTTCTTGACACTTGAAAATGCTTTGATGACATTGTATATGTTTCTTCTGCTTTGGAAGCATCAGCTATTCTTTTCCTCAAATTCAAATTAATTTTTTTTTGTTTTCAACATTATGGTTTCACAAATGATAATGCAAACCTTTACTTAAATTATTAGTGTGTGCCTGTTGGAAGATAAGCTGAAGTGTTAACTTTACAAACTAAGAGCATTAATAACAAAGCACATTAGTTCACAATACTAGTTTGTGCAATGACTTAACAAAAAGGACAGTTCTTAAGTGAGGGACTTCTGGCTTGGTTGGTTGGTTGATTTTGCTTAATGGCTTATCAACCTCTGTGGGTCACTCAATGCCAAAATATAAATATTTTATATATAATTTTATACTTACAGAGTAAAAGATAGGATTTTTAGATATATAGTTTGTAGATCATAAAATATTTTGATAACAATTTCACGACTAAAATGTACTGTTGGTTATGCTTTTATTAAAAATGTATTGCTTATATTTTTTATTTTTTTAGTGTTGTGGTGATTTTTTTTTTTTGGTGTATGAGGCATCACTATTTTTCAAAGCTGGGACCCTAACAAGTTTTACCACACTAGGTCAGGATGGACCTGGGAACAGTAGCTAAGAGTTTGTTCCACGCTCTTCAAAATTTCTCATCTTCCAATCAGAGGCCATGCTGTTGAATGTAGTTTATCATCATACCCAGGAAGATTGGCTTGTTTGAAGTAATTTTATTTATAATTACATGCAAACAAAAAGAAATTTACTCTTCCCAAGGAAGATTAGTATATTTAACAATGCTGTGTTAAAAATTGCTGTTTCTGTTTGGAAAGTTTTTTAATTGGTGCTCAGAGTATATTAATTTAATACAGGTTTAAATAAATTTATTAATAACAGCAATTAAATTATTCTTTCTTATTCCTAGTTGACTGTTGTTCAGCACATCTATAGGATGAATAATAATGTACTTTTCTTTGCCATATGTGATACATGAGTGATCATGTCTTTTTCGGTCCATGACTGATTAGACAGAAGATTTTCCTGCAGTAGGTTGCCATTACTTTCTGCAGTAGACTGGTTGTTAACCAAGGCTATCATTAAACTTAATAACTCGAAAGAGAAGAATTTGTAGACATGTTTATATGGACTTTTGCCTTTGTTTTAGTGTGAAGCACCCACCTCCAAAGTTTATCAAAGTATTTTTGATACACCCTGTAAACAGAGTGTGGTGGGTAAATTGTTGCCATTCTATATTTCTTAATTTTATGCATGTGCGTTGTTTGTTTTTTATTGTGTTGACTGCACAGTATAGTGGGGTCAGTTGGGCACTGTCTGTAAGAAAAAGAGCACCATGATGCAATTGACTCTGCCAGAAATTTGGCATATCATACTGAATGGCATTCACATAAAAACTCTGGCATAAACATTCCAGAGTGTTTGCGTGGGAGTGCAGAGAATCCAGAAAGAGTTGAATGAGTTTAATGGAGATTACAAAGATGTTCAGCATGATCACTAGTAATGGCAACATTAAGCCTCCATTCATTTTCTCACAAGACCTCAGATTCAACATGGAGACCTATATCAAGTGCCTTGAGGAGGTAGTGATACCCTGGGTCAAGAGGGTGGCTTCTGGAAGACCCTATGTCAGGCAACAGGACTCTGCACCATGACACACAAACAGACAATTTCTGTGACCACATCACACCTTACATCTGGCCACATAAAAAAAAACCTGCTTGCCAAAGTGCCTTTTATCAGTAAAACTACTAAAAAAGCACTAGAAACTATCACAAATCAACGCTACACACACATATTTCCTTTAATTGGTACATGTATTTGTATGGCTATGCTTGTTTTTTTTGTTTTTCCTAAACAGTGAAATTATACAACATTTGGTATTTCCAAGCAGTAAGCCATAAAGATTTTGACCAAGATCAACACTGCTTAACTTCAATGATCATACAAGGAACTGGTGTTTCAACGTAATGTTGCCAAAAGGCTGACTTAAATTGAGATGTCCTACTAAAAAAAAAAAAAAAAATTGTGCTTACTGACAGGAAACTATAAACTTTCTCTACAAGGGAAATAACTCTTATAACCAAAGCATGCCATTACAAATTTGGTCACAGGAGACCATCTTGATAAAGCAAGGTTCAAATTACCTGTGCTTGAATTGCATTTTTCTTTAGTCAGACTTTTTGCTGCAGAAAAAACAAAAACCCTGAAAAGCAGGAAAAAACAAAAATTCTAAACAGTGAAGACATCACAATAATGCCTTCATGAAACTTTGAAGTCGGCATGACTGAAATAACACCACTCAACTAAATGACAAACTTCTCCACATTAATTCAATTAACGCTCTTTCTCTATCTTGATATCGATCACTTTATGATAAAAAAAATTATATAGAATAAAACCTACTTGCCAAAAATGACTTTCTATCAGTAAATTGAAAAAACATCAATTTTGGCATTTAGCATCATTACAATTCTGTCTGTCTGTCTGTCTGTCTCTCTCTCTCTATATATATATATAAAATATGACACATTGTGTGTTGGCTTTAATAAAATAGTGCTGGATGTAGAATAACATTATATATTAATAAATATTCTAATTTGAAAGGTCAACCAATTATGCTACCTTGATTTCAAACTTTCAGTATCTTCAAACATTTCAGAAACTCTTAAGATAACAAAAGGTTGAAACCAAGGTAGCGTAAATGGCTGATCTTCCAAATGAGAAAATTTACAGCAATACATTAAATACGCATTGAGCACTTTTTGATACAACTGATTACTGGTCTAATCTGACTGAGTAATAACTGGTTAATAATTATATATTAATAAATATATATTTATAATTTTTTCTCACCAGTAGCACAACTCTGAGTTTCATGCACAAAGCAATCTTGAGGTGCCGATTGAAAACTGAAGATTGTGTTGTGCATAAAAGTCAGAGTTGTGCTACCTGTGAGGAACTATATCTTCTTCTTCTATGTACCTTGTCCTTTCAGGACGTAGGCGATCATGGCCTTTCACGTCTCCCTATCACTAGTGGCTCTTAGCACGCTTTCTCCTGTAACATCTCTCAGTCCCCGTTCCATCATTCACCTGCTCAGGCCCTTCAAATATGTTATCCGCTGCTTCCCTCTGTCTCTTTTTTCCCTCTATCTGGCCTGTTAGTATCAGGTTCTCCAAGTCCTACTTCCTCATTGCATGTCCCAGGAACTTCATTTGTCTCTTCCTGATGCTCACTATTAATTTCCTTTTCATTTTCCTCATTTCCAAAACCTTGTCATTGCTCACATGCTCAGTTCACGATATCCACAGCATCCTTCTGTAGAACCACATTTCAGCTGCTTCAATTTTTTACTTCATCTTTGTTGATACTGTCCAACATTCACTGCCATATTGAAGAACTGACATCACATAGCAATCCATCACTCTCTTCTTTGTCTCCAGCGAAAGTTACCTGTGTCTTAACACTCTACTCAGCTTCTGGAATGCGTCCTTCACCATGCCAATTCGCCTTTGGATCTCTGTGTCGCACTTCCCAGACATTTAAATTTTCGTACCTGCTTGATTTTAACACCCCCCCACCTGTATTTGGCCCTTTGGGCTGCTCTTTTTGCTAATGACCATGCATTTGGTTTTCTTGCAGTTTATTTGTAATCCCTTCATGTCACTCTCTTCAGCTATCTTCTGTAGGAGGTTCTGCAGTTTTTTCCCCCGTGTCTGCAATCAACACTGTGTCATCTGTATATCTTATGTTGTTCAGATTGTGACCTCCAATGACAAATCCTGCCATAACATTTAGGGTCCTCAAAATATTCTCACTGTACAAGTTAAATAGATCCGGTGAAAATACACATCCCTGTCTTATGCTTCTCTCTTATCTTTGTATAACTGCTGAATTCGTTACCTGTCCTTATGCAGGCAGTTTGCTGCCAGAAGAGGTTTTTAATTACCCTAATGTCTTTTCCAAATATATCGAGCATGCTGACCATATCCATCAATTCTTTGAGGAGTATTTTGTCGAACGCTTTTGTATAGTCAATAAAGCACAGGTATAAGTTCTTCTTGATTTGTATTGCCCTTTCAGAGAGCATCCTAATCATAAGTATGGCGTTCCTTGTTCCAGTGTCTTTGACAAACCCGCACTGTTCTTGTCCTATCTCTGGCCTGATTCTACTTCTTGCTCTATTCATCAGTATTCGGATGATCAGTTTTGTAATATGACTCGTTAAGCTGATAGTTTGGTGTAGTTCACACTCATTTGCACCTGGCTTCTAAAGCAATGCTATGAAAATGGATTTGCATAGGTCATCTGGCATTATACCACTATTATAAATTTCATTTATTATTTCCATAATTTCTCTCTGCCGAATTCTTCTGGGGCTAACAGCAGCTCTATTACAATGCTGTCTAAACCAGCTGTGTGTGTGTATATGTGTGTGTGTGTGTGTGTATATATATATATATTTAGTGTATCGAGACAGCAGATAATTTTCTAAACATATACTGTTAAATATAAGAGACAATGAATGTCTATTATGTTTGATCATATGCCATTCTAAACGTCGTATTTTGGCTTTAATTTCAGTTGAAAATAAAGACAAAAATTCTCCAACATTTGGATAATTTTTTATTAAGTTAGATCTAAGCTTTTGACTCACATGAGTCATCTTCAGAGAGGTTATTAAGATGGTAACATAATAACATCCACCATCAGCGAAGATTTTGTGTTGACATAAAACTCTGCTAGGCAACAGCAATAGTTACCAAAAATAACAAACGCAGTTCGCAAATTTGCAATGCAGTTCTATGACGTCACACTGCATGATAGCGCAAAATGACAAATGTGTTATGACCAGATTTAAACGTGATTTTATTAAAAATTATCCAAATGTTGGAGAATTTTTAGTCTCTATTTTCAACTGAAATTAAAGCCAAAATACGACGTTTAGAACGGCTCATGATTAAACATAACAGACATTCATTGTCTCTTATGCTTAACAGTATATGTTTAGAAAAATATATGTATGTATGTGTGTGTGTGTGTGTGTATATATATATATGTGTGTGTGTGTGTGTGTGTGTGTGTATGTACTTGCATGATTATGCATAGATGAATAGATATGGAAGCCATTTTCTAGTATTATGTAAAAGTAGTCTGCACTCATCTTTCTCCTTCGTTGAGCAATAAAATTGATAAAATTATCAGAGTTAATATTTTTGAGAACACCAACAGTAGAGTAATACTTTGAGTGCAAATTATAACAAATGAGACCAGTGGGTGCTCTCCTAATTTGGCACTGTGGCAGACTTGGACTTGGCCAATAAATCTCTATTACACATGGGTGTAAGAAAGAAAGTAAACTAAATCTTAAAAGTAGCAAACATAACATTTGAACAAATTTTTAAATTTACAGAAAAGAAAAAAAAAATTAACAGTAGAATATAGATTTTTTTATTGCATAGCTTATCTGAGTGAAGAGTGTTGAGTGAAGAAAACCTGTGGTAGGCAGGACAAAGGTCAAATCTCATGCTGAGCAAATTTGCAGTGATGGCAGAGTGAAGTATATTCATATTGACTCCTCCTTCCCACCACTACTTTCCTAGTTCTGTTTTGTGCATCAGAATTGAGACTAGTGTCAGGCACGGGAGCCAGCATGATACAAAAGTGTAGAACTGTCAAATTTATTAAAGACGTAAGAAAAAATGCTTTTTTATTTCAAAGAAATTGATGTAAGAAAGAACATTAAAAAACTCTACTTCTGAAAGCAATAAATCTTTAAAAAAGAGCATGTGACAACACAAACAAAAACACACATGTTCAAATTTATTATTTTCCTTTGCATGCACATATATTGAAAGGACAGACTTATGTAGACACATAATTATATTTTCTTCTATAGGCAGTGTCTCTTCAGTATGTGGATAATCACAGCTCTCCACAATTTCCTCTCCTCTGTAGATCTTTGTACATTTTTTGATATCTTGCCTAAATCCTGTTCTACCATCCATTTACAAAAGCTTTTTAGGTAGGTTAAACACTATTTTCCACTGTCTCACTTGCCTTCAATATGTCTGGTAAGTGCTAAATTTTCCAAACCCCCTTTCCTCATTCTGTTCCTGAGAAATTTCATCTTCTTCTTTCTGATGTTGAATATAATTATTCTTTTTGTTTTTTCTCTAAAACTTCATTGTTGCTTACAAAAAGAAAACATACATTTGTGTGTGTGTATGTGTGCACATATATATATATATATATATATATGTATGTATTGTAAATTCTTGTCACCTTAATTTTACTAGTCAGTGCCCGCTTGTATATAAAATTGGGGTTATTGAAAATTTCTTCATAAAAAGCATATGAGAATTTCTTCATAGAAAGCATATGAGAATTCATTTTCTCACTCACTATTCTTTAAAGAATTTCATAACTCGAAACAAACACTTGTTAACAACGGATTTTCAAATTATTTGGTTGACTATCTTGTTAGACTTTTTCTTTCAAATTTGACCAATAACAACAATAGACACATGGACAAAATCAATAATGTTAACATTTTCTACAAAAAACAAATGTATAGCAATCATAAACAGAACAAACCTTCACTTCAAAACATCATCCAAAAAAAAAAATCATAAGATCATATAAAAAACCATAATAATACCTTGTCTGTCATTTTTAATGAAACCTATATATATATATATATATATATATATATATATATATATACTAGCAGAATAGCCCAGCGTTGCTCAAGTATAATGAAAGCTTTAAAACTAATCCATGGTCCTGGAGCTCAGACTCTTTGGACGTTGGCACGAAACACTAAAAAGCAATAGTTGTTTCCAGTTAAAGTGAAACCGTAGACTGAAAGAAAAATGAATAGATGTAAATCAAATTTTGATTTTCTGGTATCGATATCAAATAAGTTTTTTCATCATAAACTGAATTTTGAAGGCTAAATATGTCTTCTGATTAAATGGTATCATGGCTGAGACTAAGAACTACAATTATGCCTACTTAGAGCCAAACCCGAAGCAAAAACTAAAATAAAAGGGCTGAAAAAAATACGGACATACAGGCAGATAAACAAACACACAAACATATTCCCTTTTATATATATATATATATATATATATATATATATAATCGATTTTCTGCACTATTGTAAGAACTGCATCCTTGAAACTTCTGAATATCGTTTCTTATGTCTTTGTCTATGAGTGTATCAAATTTGATTAAAATCGGACTACTCCTTCTATAACCTGATTTTTTTCGATTATCGATATTTATCGGGGTTACCTCGGCATAAAACCTAGCTAAGAACACTCACAGATGCTTACATTACAACTGCGTAAATTTTCAAGAAAATCAGTTCAGCTGTTTCGGCGTCTATAGGTAACGGACATACAGACATGCACAAACACACAGACAAAGTTCCATTTGTAAATAAGTTTATATATATATATATATATATATATATATATATATATTTGAATACATGCATGTATATACAAAATACAAAAGTGTCTGACCAGGAATAGTTTCAGAAACAGTAATAAATATTCTTATGCATGGTATATATCAGTGGTTTTCAAATGTTATGGTGTGGTGTGACTCATAGGTGCAGCAGAGGAGGATAGCAGGTGAGGTAGAATGATTGAAAGATGATCAGATTTATAAACAGTTTCAAAAAGTTCATATTCCAAAAATAAATACAATTTCAAATTATTATTATGGATTACTTGTAATTGCATTCATGAGTCCCAGTATAAATAATTATAAATAATTATTGACTGATTTTATCATTGTAATATTTTTACATTCTATCAAATATTAAAAATATAGTAACTAGGGTCTGTAAATTGGAGGAGAAAGTTATCAATAATAATGTTTTAACTTTTAGTCTGCAGTTATCTCTCTTTTACCCTCTCACTTATTTTTATTTTTAAATGTACTTTTTATCACATAAAATTTGGTGAGGTGCATGCAATTTTTCATTCTGTAAATGTGTCCGAGAAAAAGTTTTTTGGCAACCACTGGTATGTATTAAGAATGCGTATTGAGAGTAGAACATCACGAAAATAATAAAATTTAAATGTACAACTGATTTTCACATATTTCATCTTGCCTACATGATCATATTAGTTTCTTTACAAAGAAACATTCAGTATTCATCGACAGATAAGCCTTTGCTACCATCAACTGAAATTTATAAAACCTATTAGGTTTGCTCAGCATAGTTACAGTATAAACCACAGGTGGACTATCTGCTTGTTGAAATATAAATACACCTTGGCTAACTACCTCAGAAATAAGTAGCTAGCCATTGATAATATTGTAAAAAGGTTGTAACAAGTAATATGAAAAAATTAATTTAGAATTGTCTATTCCAAAAATATTGAGAATATGTCTTAATGATAATGGTAATATTAGCAGTTTCCTTATAAAGAAATATTCGACATTCATTGTCTGAGCAGCTAGCAGCAAAAAAGTTTAAAATTAATAAAATCTTGCACTTAAAAAATTTTTTTTTATAAAAATAGGTTTCTCGAGACCAGTAAGTGTAATCAATCTTTCCATTATTGACCACATTAATTCTGGAAGATGACCAACCAAATTATGAGCAGAGGCAAAGTGTCTGTGTAACTATTATAAATGGTCCAGAGACCCTGAGTGTGAATAAAACCGCAAATGATACTTTTGTTTTTCTTTCTTTGTTTGTTGCTGACAAGTAAATGAGGAAAGGGGAGAATCAATTAGTGTGGAGTGAGAGAGAGAGAGAAAGAGTGTGTGTGTATGTGTGTGTGTGAAAAAGGCATGATGCCTAGATGAAATGTCCAGTTGATGACTTGTGACTCTCTGTAATATTCTTTCTTTCTTTGTTGACAGTACATGAGGAAGAAGGAGAATCAATGAATGCAGTATGAAAGAGAAGGTAAGAGAGTAAGAAAATGTAGATCACCTGGACTTGGTATCTGGTAGGTGACCTGTGGCTTTCTGAAGAGAAAGGAAAAAATCATGTGTGTTTATGCATTAGTGGCCAATCAATAAGAGGTTGTATCTGTTTTGTTTTCAATTATGGTAAAATTTAGTGAGCCAATTATCTTATGAGAAGAGCATTTTTATTGGTGAATGTATAAATGTGGATGTTTTTTTTATTGCCTCCTGAAACGTATAGGTGGGTGTAAGCTCGGATTTTCTGTGCAATCAAATCTTACAAAATTCAACACATTTCATACTCATTCACTTTTGCATGTGTGTTGTATTTCTTTTATCTTTTGCAATTGTTTACTTATTTCTTCTGCATGAATAACCTAGGATTTTTAATGTTACAATTATCTCTACTGTCATTTCTGAGAAAAAAAACTTTTGTTTTTTAAATCATTAAGAGTAAAAAATATCCAAACAATGTTAGCAAAGCAAAAGAAATAAGCAATGTATCAGCAGCCTGATCTCCCTTACTGATATTGAGATTTTTTAATTTTCTTAATAGCAGTAAATAATTCCTCCTATTACCAGACCATAATAGGGAATTGGATTGTGTGACTGATAGATATATAGAAATTACATTGTGTCAGATATATATATATATATATATTTATCTACATGTCTCTCTATCTGTGTATGTAAGAATAAGTGTAACAGAGCAGTCCAAAAATGAATTTGTTGTGACATCTGAGATGGAGATGCCCAATCCTCATTTTCCAGCATTGATGAAAATGGATTACTGCTTTTATATCTGAGCAGGAGCTGCTCAGACCTTACTTTTCAGTCTTGATGGAATTCAAAAGCATCTCTGCGGCTTTGTTGGAAAGAATAATTTTCCACCCTCCAACCTCTCTCTCACGAATGGGATGTAGCAAGTCTCTAATTGCTCTATTGCTATAAACACAGAAAGTGCTCATAGGCACTGCATCAATGGCATGGAGGGTCATCATTCATAGTAGCAAACCACCCACACTCACTTTGTATTCCGTCAGTAAGAAGTAAGTTCTACTCAAACAGCTTCTTTCCATGAACCATGACCCAATGGAACAAATTCCCAAGAAGATGTTTTCCCAATCACTACAATCATAACCTGTTCAAGAGTCAATCGTTATCTTCCTCTTCTTGATAAAGATGGAAATTCTGGGGTGATAGGAAAGACCACTCTGCAGCATAGACACAATATTGCAAACCTATCTCTTACTATTTCCATGGTAAATGTGCAGATGAATTCTATTCTTTACTCTCACTAGTTCAGACCTTTGCTGCTTGGCCACAACATGCTTTGTCCCTGGAGTGGAATCACCACCATTTTCTCTGTATCTTCAATTGTAAGAAGAAATTTTGAATTAGCTTTTTCCCCTTCAATAACTGTTACTTATAGCCCCACATATATATTTCTCTGAATACTACAATCTTAACATCTTCAAGTCGATTGTTATCTTCTTCATTCTCATAATCTTCACTTCTTACTACCTTCTTTTACATTTATATCAAACACCTCATTCAGCAACAACTACCTTGAGTGCTCTTGAGCTGTGTATTGGGTTAACTTTGGTATAAAAAAAACAAATAACTATTGATATCTTTACCAAATAGTTAATTTTGTGTACATGTCTATGATTGGATTGAGCCATTTTTTCTTTCTGACATACAGATTTAAGATTTTTAAGATTTAGGATATGGACACGCCAAAGTTTACAAAGTAGAAGCCTAAGAGTACATACATTAACTAGTTTGTTGTTTTATGTATTGTGTCCATTTTCTTTTCTGTGTAAATTGAAGAAGAATTATCCAATGATTAAAAGAAAGTATCTGAATTTAGGGAAAAAAAAAAAAGAAATGAAAGGAAAATATCAGATTTAAATTATAAAGATAACATCAGGCAAAAAGTGGGGTGGAGGAATTGCAAAGGCGAGACAATGACAAATAAATAGGAAGAAAGAAATAATATAAAAAGTAAACACAGAGGAACATGACTAGTATTGCATGTGCATCTGCAATTCATCACAGCTGTGGAAAATGATAAAATGTCTGATTTCTTGAGGGGGGATCAGCAAGAAAGAATTTTGAGTGTTGTTTTGACAACTGATTCCTACAACATTTGTTTTTATTAAAAGTAAAATGCAAGAAACTGAGAAGGCAGAAAAAAGAAATTAAAAGAAAACAGAATGAAAAGATTTCAGAGAAAAATCTAATGATTACTGAATTATTGAAGGAAAATGAGACAAGAATATGAAATGAAAGAGAGAAAGTGAAGAATAGAAAAAGGGAAAAATAAGAGACAAGAAAAACTTAAGAAAAACAGTAAACAAATGAAATAAAACAAAAAGAATGAACATTATAAAATATAAAGAAAAAAAAAGGAATGAATTTATGAAAATGATGGAATTAAAAAAACTGATTGTAAAAACTCATGAAGTAAGCAAAAAGTTAGATGATATAAAAATAAAGCAATGAATGAATACAAAAGGCAATCAAAAAAGAAAAAATAAGATAGAGAGATAGAAAAGAAAATGAAAGACAGAAAAGAAAAATTCTAGAAAGAAAAAAACCAGAGAGAGAGAGAGAGAGAGAGAAAGAGAAAAGAAATAATAGAAAATATTAATAATAGAAAAGAAAAAAAGAAATGAAAAGAAAAAAGGGAGAAAAATGAAAAATCATAGAAAGAAAAGAAAAACTGAAGAACATAAGAGAGAAAAATAGTACCAAAAAACGAAGAAAGAAAATGAAGCAAAGAAATTAATAAATTGGAAAAAAAATATGGAAAAATGTAAGAAAAAATAAAGATGTTAAAAGAAAGGAACATCTGATGAGAAAAGAGATTTACAGAGAAAAAATATAAAACATGTAATTAAAAAAAAATATATATATATATATATATTATTCTAAAGAGATTTGTTATTTCAGGAGTATGTACCCATAAATGGTAATCTGCCAACAATATAAACACCTTATTCATTTTGGCACTATGTAAACTCCTTAACAGTGACTTTAGGTGAAAAAGTATTAAATCATCAGAGAAATGTTGTTTATACAGGCTTCATACTCGTGCTTTGAGGGTTTTGTTATCTTTTTTTTTTCAAACAATTTATGTGCCCCTTTTTTTGCTAAGTTTCACAACAAAAACCTCTTTTTAAAAATTTCAACAAAGATATATTTACAATTTTTTTTCACTCACAATTAAACAAAGAATTACTTGCAAAATTCTAACAAAAAAAAAAAATTATAGTTGGTGATATCATGAGTCTGAAACAAATTCTCATTTTACAGACAAAATACAAAATTTATGAAAGCCACAAAACTATTCTTAAATAGTTAAGTCAGTGAAGTGAGACTTTAAAACTATACATTTTTTTGTTATTTAAATCCACGTTTTGTGCCCAAGATTTCTTTTTCTTTTAAAAATCTTGTTTTGCTTCAACTTTACAAATTTTAATAATTTTTTCTTTTGAAATGATAAGGCTTTCCTGTTGCTATCTGCTCAGTTTAAAAGTCGAGTCTGTCTTTTTATCTACAGTACAAACATTTCCCAAGTAGTTACCTTGGAATACGTTTCTTAATCTTGTGTAATAACATTTCTTTATATTCCATTAATAAGAGGGAAGTTCATTTAGACATCGTTCCAAGAAATGCTAATCTGTGGAACATGCTCCTAAGAGGATGCTTCTCCGATAAGTGCAATCTTCACCTCTTGTCTCAGATCAACTATTATTTGTTTTTAACAATCTTTCAGCAGCCCTTGTGTGGCTCATGGGCCTTGTATTTAAGTGAACAAAAGTAAAAAAAGAAATTCAAATTATTACAATCAAAATTCACCAGTTTGAGTTTTAACAATTCTTGGATATGGTGGGGGGGGGATGTTAAATACACAAGATATAATTAAGACTGAAAATTAAAACTTAAACAGTCAATTGTTTTACAAAAGTCTTTTTAATCATATGAGATATACAAAAAAAGACTACACTAATTTTAATAGCAAGAACAAAACTTAACAAAACCAAAGATAAAAATGATTATATAGTCAAGTAATACCATTTGGTGACTTTATTTAAATGGTTTTCTTTAGTGATTTGGTATTGGTGATGATAGAAAGATTTTTACAGTTTAACATTATTGGCTTAGGATGAGAAATTGGAGAGCTGAGCTCAAATTTGAGTTGAATTTGTTGCATTCACTTATGTGCAAATACTCTTGGGGAAGGTAGTAATCCATCTCTTCTTCCTCCAGCTATGGGTTAAATAGGAGGACAGATTGGGTTCTATAGCCTTGGCTGGCAACCAATCTACTAAAGAAAAAATAACCTTTTGCATTGTCAGTCATAGATCGAAAGAGACATGATTGCCGAAGTGTGTATCATGCAAGGCACTTAACTGACTAATATTTTTTTTTAGAAATTATCCACAAACTATGAAAAAATATTTTCAATTGATTTTAGGGCTTAATTCTAAAAACTGACAAAGTTTATTTACTTAATTTGAGAAATCTCATTCTAATGAATTTTCTCTTAGATGGACCAGCTGCAGAGAAACATATGTTGATAATTAACACTTGAACCATGTTTCATAAGAGATCAGTGGATACCATTAGTTGGGGATTTAAACCTTTTCTAATGATACAAGCATTGAGTTGACTTTCAATGACTAATGCTATATACCCCTATCTTGTTTGGTATATACTGCTGCAACTACTGCTGTTGGAACAACAAACGCCTTGACAGACAAGCAATAATAACCAACATGTATATATAAAAATATTAACTTATATTTTATTCTTTTTGGTGATAATTGTGTGTAGAAGAGTGATCAGAGATAAGCACACCCACATACGTGGGAATCGATTGCTGGGTTCGTCTTCTGATCTCAAATGCCACCTGACTTCTTTTTACTTCTGATCTGTCTCTTATATAAGTGAGGCTTGTTAAGACTACGTCATCTTTTAGGCACATTGTTTACAACACACAATTTGAGGTTTATGTTATTTGACATTGGCTATGCTGGTTATCAAAACACAATTTTGCCCATCAACCAATGTCCACATTCTTTAACTATCAAAACAATTAAATATTTTCAAAACAATTCTATTTTCTTTTGATAGCCAATTTTGCTGTTTCATAAAAATACACTTCTGCATGAAATTATGCACCAGATCAGATAATAACATTGGCAACTCTAAGATTCAAGATCAAAAGCTATGCAGAATATTAAGAGACATAATTTTTGAGAAAAACAAAGAAATTTTTGAAAAACACAAAGAAAAGAATGCTGAACTGTTATGTGATATCTGTGCTCCATATGGCAGTGAATACTGAATAAAGATGAAGAAGAGACTTGAAGTGACAAAAATGAGGCTTTATAGAAAGATGCTGAGAATACCATGGACTGAACATGTGAGCAACAATAAGATTTTAGAGAAAATAGAAACAAAAAAAAAACTGATATTTCATATCAGAAAGAGACAGTTCAAATTTCTGGGACATGTGATGAAGAAGGAGAGCTTAGAAAATTTAGGACTCACGGTACAGATTCAGAGGAAGAGGGATAGAAGAAAGCATCACATAACATAGTTGATGAACTTGAGTGAATAGATAGTAAAACAGAGTCTGGGAGATATAACAAAAAGACAAAATAAGTTTAATAATTACAAGGGACAGGAAGATGTGGAGAACTATAATCGTCTCTGTCTTGAAGGGGTATGGCATATAAAAGAGAAGATTCATGAGGTTATGTCAATTCCTGGAATATTTAGTTGCAAATGAAACTGGAAGAACAAACCAAAAATAGGGCGATGTCTATTGGTGTATTCCTTAAAGAGAAAAGGACAAAAAATGGTGACAATATGGTATAAGGAATGCCCGACTAAATTTTGGATCAAATGTTTCAAGGAATATCAATTGTTTTGGAAATTAACATGTTTTATTCATCTTTTCTCTATATTTTTATAACTTGTTTTTTTTTTAACTGTATCACCCTAAGCAAGGCAGTAAAGCCACTAAAATGCAAGGGGTTATAGAGTGAGAATTACAAACCAAAATATTAATAGTGAGCAGAAAGAGAAAACAGTAATCAAGAGGACAGTAGATAGCGATTAACGTAGCATTTAAATTTTACAGATGAAAGCTGGCTGGTAAGCATGGAGCTGGAAGGAAGTTCCTCAAGCAAGAAGTGTGAGAAAAGAAACTGTTAACATAGAACTTATGATTACATCTATCCATCTTAACAGTAAATTGGTGAGATTACAATGCCAGCCTAGTATTGCACTTAAATGCAAAAACTCTAGGTAACAAAGTCAAGAGCACATCTGAAAAATTACCATGAAAGTATTTATAAAAAAAAGGCACCGAGAGGTAACGTTACAGCAGTAGGTAAGTAACTGAAGTTGAGCTGCCAGATCAGAACCAATAATATTGCTGAATTTTTTTTTGGATCTTATCAAAAAGTTCTAAGTAAATAGCAGGGGCACTGTATCAAATGTGGCAGTAATATTCTAAGTATTGATAAGTGGTAGACTTATAGATATTTCAGATAGATTCTGGAGAGAAAAATTGTCTCACTCGACACAGTGAATCCACTTTTTTAGCAGCTGACTTAGCAATGGATTCAACATAGTTTTTCCACTTCATGTCAGTTGAATACATTAGCCTGAGAAGGTGCAATGAATCACTGTCCTGGAGGTTAGCATCAGCCATGCTGATGAAAGTCAGACAGGGGTACTTCAGATGATTAATGAAGAGAAGTTTAGTCTTGGTGGTATTAAGAGTGACAAACCATCTTTTGCCTAAATTAATGACTGTTTTTGTGTCCACATAAAAGAATAAGTATCTTAAATGTTAATGTGGCAATAAGGAGGTATACGTATTATGTATGTTTGCTTGACAAAATCAGTACAGAAAATCAGAAATGAATGAAAAGCAGTGAAGATGTTTTGGACATCAGCTGCTATTTTGATCTGAGCAGCCTTACTATTGAGGGAGCAATAAATGGTTGTATTGTCAGCATAGATTTGATGCCATCAAGAAGATCATTAATAAAAATTAAAAATGACATGGGGCCAAGGATAAAGTTCAGAGGAACATCTGTGTTTGTATGAAAGGATCCAGATGATTGGCTGTTCAGGATAACTTTCATTTCACAATTTGATAGGAAGGGCTGGATCAGCTCAAAAATGTCTCCTGAGACACCATAACTTTTCAGCTTGTGGTGAAGGCCAATATGCTAGACCCTGCCAAAAGCTTTTGAGATGTCCAATGCTACAGCCTGGGCATTACCGTTTTTATCTACAGCATGATAGACCCTTTCTATAATTATACTCAGTACACCAGCAATTGACCTGAAAAAATGATAGCCATATTGATTATCTGAGTAAAAACCATGCGATAAGAGATAACAAACTAAGTCAGCATTGATTAGGGCCTCTAGACGTTTGCCAAAAAGAGGTAGAAGACTAATAGCTTAATAGTTGGAAGGGTCAGATGGCTCACAGAAGTTCTTAAAAAATGGATCAACAGACGATGACTTCCAGGAGGCAGCAAGGCATTTATTATACAGTTTAGAGAGAACAAGAGCCCGTTCAGAAGCACACTTCTTAATTACATGGATGTCATCAGATCCCCATGCTTTGTGAGTATCTAGGTTAAAGATGATAGCAGAAACCATGAAAGGGGTTATATGTATACCACTCAATAGAGACTCAGTTCTAAGTGAGAAGCTATGCTGGAATACTTTGAATGAGTTAAGAGTAGAGTTTGAGAAGAATTTATGGGCAAAGCATCCAGCTTTATCAGTAGAGGATGTTTACACCTCAAATTGATTGAAAAGGGAGGGAAAATAGAGACTTTGTACTTACTTAATACCCTATTACAGAGTTGCCAGTAATTACGAGAACCAAAGTTTTTAGAGTTTTTGAGAGTTTGAGTTTTATTTATTGGCATATCAACCTCTGTGGGTTATTTAATGCAAAAAAGGTGGAGTTTTAAGGTATTTTTTTTAATGTTCAGTTATAGTGAGAAGGTTGATTTAGTCAGATTTTAATGCAAATTTTTTATTTCTATTTTTTTTTATTTTAGAAAACTGAAAATATCTTTGTTTTGTATTCAAAAATGTTTTGCTGAGAATATTTTTTTTCTTTCAAAAATGTAGATTTTTCTATAAAAGTCTGTTTTTATGTATATATTTCTATAAAAGTGTATTTTTATACTTTCATAGTGTTTTGACCCCAGTTTAGGAGTTAACTATTTGCCCATAGCTGGGACCCTAACAGGTGCTAACACTGTGAGTCTGGGTGAACCTGAAAACAACAGCAATTAAAAGGCGGTTCCATGCTCCTCACGATTTCCCAATCAGAGGTCTTGCTGCTGGATGCAGTTTACCATCATGCCCAGGACCCAAAGTTGTTAAAGGCTATGCAGTACCTCATTCTCTCTGCAAACAGAGACTTGACTTCTTCAAGGATTTACTTGCATATATTATGATATTATGAGTAAAAACTTGTTATAATTAGAGTTATCACATGGGTATAGCTGAAAATAGTGGTTCCTGTGTGCTGTAGTGGCTAAGCATTCTGGTGTGAGCCATGATTTTTGCCTGGTATTTCTGAGAAGGGATGAAATCATCCATGCCACCTTTGACCCAAGAAGAAACCTCAGTGGTGCAATTTTCAGTTGGAAAGTTGAAAATATCAGTCCGTGGGATGTCATAAAGAAAATGACAGAGTGAGTTATAAAGAGCATACTGGTAAGAGAAAGAGGTCTTATGGATAGGCGTTCCTGTATATTTTTTGTACATAATTAAAGCAAAAATAAGCATAAAACTACCCTTTAAAAAATGAAATTTTTTAAATTTTTACCTGTTTGGTGTGAAACCTTTCCAGTCATTTAAGTGTTTAATTGAAGTTGTGAAATTCTACAAGGAGTGTGTGAGATTACTTAAAATAGTTATAATGAATTAATTTGATGAAGTCAGGTGAAAACCACCATAGTAAACAAACTGTGATTGCCTTTAAAGAAATGAATGCTAAACCTTTAGACCAACATCCTATCCACATAAAAGAAGAAGTATCTTAAACGTTAATGTGGCAATAAGGAGGTATATATATTATGTACGTTTGCTTGACAAAATCAGTATGGACAATCAGAAATGGATGAAAAGCAATGAAGATATTCATAAAGGAGAGAGAGGGCCATTTTTATTTATGTACCCCACCCATCTGCCGACCACATTTCTACTACCCTTATCCCCAAATGAAAATATCATTCCAATACACAGAGATTGCTCATTGAAGAACAAGGGTCTATCTGCCAAACTGTCCCCCGAGCTCTTGCAACTACCACCCCCATCCACAAGATGCATTCAAAGGCAATCCTTACCTAGGCTGGCTTTTGGTATTAATCTAATATATAAGTTATTATGGCAGTATTTTGTGAATGTGAGTGATTCCAATTTCAAGGCCGGTACTTTGTAGGTTTTAATATTAATTCATTCGGCCAAAAATATTGTTGGCTGCTCTTTTTTCTTCCTGTCGTTTCATCTCTGTCCTCTTCATTTCCTTCCTCATTTCTTCATCTTTGAATAAACAAATAGAATATTGCTGATTATAACTGTTACCTTTGTTGGGGATCATGAACTCAACAAGATCATAACCTTTATAAATATAGTTATCTGTTTAATTAATATTATAATCAACACAAATTTTATTTCTTATCTTTAAAATTAATTTTTCATTTATTTTTTAATTTTTAACTATATTTAATGATAAGTCTAATGTTAGTATTTTCTTGATTTCTTCAAACACCTTTTGACTTTTTAGAGTTCAGTTCTATTTTACACTTTTTTTAGAAAATTGTTCAACAGAGCTCTCAAATTCTGCATATTAAAATCCGCTGCTATGAAAGTCAGTTCTCTGTGCAGGGCCCGGAGGTTTTTTCTGTCTGAATCTATCCTGCACATATACAAATCTACCATCCGTCTGTGCATTGAATACTGTTGCCATATCTGGTCAGGTGCCCCTGCTATTCTCCTTGGGCTTCTAGACAAGGTACAGCGGAGGGTCTGTAATGTGATCGATACCGACTTGGCAGACCGCCTGCAATCTCTCTCTCACCGGCGCGACGTGGCTTCCCTGTGTCTCTTCTATAAATACTTTCACGGCTTCTGCTCCGATGAACTTAGATCACTGGTGCCCCCTAGGTTCGAATTTGCACGAGATATTAGATTAGCAACTAGATCCCACCCTTTTACAGTGAAACCGATAAAATGCAACCACAACTTCTACTCCAACAGTTTCTTTTCTCGCACTTCCCGACTGTGGAATTCTCTTCCACATGACTGCTTCCCCAATGGCTACAATCTCCAGGAGTTTAAATGTAAGGTCAATAGACACCTCCTAACAAACTAACTCGCTTCCATTCTTTCAAACACTCTTCCCACACACCCAACTATCTATCACCCCCCTTCTGACATTTCCTATATCTAACCACTATTCCTATTTACCTCCCCCTATGTAGCCTCAAGCGCAATAGTGGCAGTGGAATGCCTTGCTTGGGGTGAAATGATTAAAAAAAAATATTAGGTAAGTAGATTTGATCATAATTTGCTAGTCCTAGAAATGCTTGTAGCCTAGTAACGTATTCTTAATTGCACTTACTCTCAACAGATCTGGTTGACAATGATTTCTGTCAATAATTTTTCCAACTTGATTTTAGGCAAAAACAACTCGCACTTTTTCTCACTGAGTTTGAACTCTCGTATTTTGCAAAGATTCTTTTTACATACTTGATATGTTGTTTCCAGATACATTTTAATCAACTTATTATCCAGATAAGCAAGTGCAAAATCACAATTGGAAAGCATAGTGTCTGTAGCTTATTAAAACATGGCCGAAGCCACTTTTATCCCAAAAAAAAAAAGTCAGTTGAACTTATACAATCCCTTGTGAATATTTATCTTTATTAACTCTAAAAATTCATCTTCAACTTGTATTTGCAAATATACTTCAGAAAAATCCAGCTTTGAAAAAAATTTACACTTTAATTTTGAAAAAAATTTCCCCTGGACAAGGTTATGGGTAATTCTAAACATTTAACCCAATTCAAAAATCAGCATAAAAACACAAATTTTATCATTTTTTTTCCCTTTTATACACAGCTGGTGCTGCCCACTTTGAATAATCAATTTTTTCAATTGCACCTATTTTTCAAGTCTGTCTAATTTTTCATTGACTTGATCCATTGCTGTGAATGGTATACAATGTTTCAGTTTAAATACTAGCATTGACCCTTTTTTCACTTTAAATTTTGTTTTGGCTTTGGAACACTGACCAAACACATCTGACAGAACATCTGGAAAACATTTTTTCAATTCTTCCTTTAACCCTCTAGGGCCATTCATATCATATTTGATACAGTATTTCCCTATAAGGAAACATTTGGTATTTCCCTATAAGGAAACATTTGGTATTCATTGACTGAGCAGTCAGTACTGCTTTCATTTGAAATTTATAAAATATTTCTCTTAAAAAATTTTTCAGGAAAATATTTCTTTCAAGGCTTGTTTTCATACTGTATCAAATATGATACGAATGGCCCTAGAGGGTTAAATTTTCATATAGTTTTTTTTAAACTGGTCTCTTGTCTACTTATATTTTTGCCATACATATTCTATAATTCCATCCAGTCAATACCGAATAAGTTTGCAGTATTTTTAACACATAAGCCTTAGCTTTTACACACTTGTTATGAAATGAAGGTCATTTCACCAATAACAATTTTTCCTTGTTTTCTTGATAGTACAAAATTACAGTATTTTTCACATTCTACAAGCGCTGACTTTCTCAAGAAAAGTCTTGTTTGTTATCTTATTTTCACAGTCACTGCATCATTCTTCTCTGTAAATTTTCTCATATCTTCTAAAATAAGAAGAAAAGGTAATTTTATCATCTGAATTGTATATAAATTCAGTAATGGCATTTGCCACTGTGTTAGGAGTGAAAGAAATTGGATAATTTTCTATTTACTTCTGAATCATTTCACTTAACTTTTGTTGTTGATTCTGGAGGTCCAACAACTGCTATTGTTGCCATTTCTGTATTTTTACCATTTGGGCTAATAGTTCTTCCATATTTAAGAATACCCATTTTTTTGTTTATGCACAAAAAGAGAAAAAATTACACCAACCTGGTTCTAATTTCTCATTGTTACCATTATGTGTACTGTGACAAAAAGGTATATTTTCTTATTCTGTGTAAGTTTTGATTCCACATTGCCACTGTTATAACTTGTTACTAATGATTTTAATATAATGTCTTGACTGACCCTAATGGGACTCTAAGAAACACTCTATCAGAACTCTGATGCTAAACTCTCTTTAAGTTCCTTTTTTAAAGCACCTTGCCTAGTTCATTTGTGTTACCGAGGGTGTCTTATTTACTCCACAACAATTAAGGAGAGAGAACAAGAACAGAAATTAAGACAGAAGATAATGATTGACATTGCATTTAAATTTAAATGAAATGCAAAGTTGACTGGAACACAAGAAGCCAGAAGAGAGTTCCATAAATGAGAAGTGCAGAAAAAACTTAGCATAGAACTTACACAGCAATTAAAACTGTAAAATGATCTTCCCACTAATCTAGTAATGTGTTTAAATACTTAATGTCTAAATACGATAGAGAAAAGTTAATTTGAACAATTACCATGGAAATATTTACAGAAAGGACAAAGGGAAGCTCTGTTGCAGAAGTAACAATAGTGACTGAAGCCAAGATGCCAAGTAAGGACCAATGACATTGCAGAGTATTTTTTGTATTTTATCAAGAATTTCTTAATCTATAGCAAGAGAACCAGCAATATTCACACCATGGATGAATGACAAGGAAAACTGTTGTGTACAACAAAGTAAACTAACTTTCCTAGCAGCAGACCTAGCAATTAATTGAATATAATCTTTCCACTTCATGTCACCAGAAAACATAGGATTTGTGGGTAGTGTAATGGCTACTAGTGCTGAAAGTGGAATCACCAAACTGAATTCAAAGGTCAGTCTAGTATGCCTTATTCATGATTATGAGTCCCATCACCACGTTAGGGTTACCACATATATTGCAGGCAGGTTTGAATTCAGAGTTTTTTGTCTACCAACTGAGAATATAAGTCCCAGTCTGCTCTGCTATTTAACCCATAGCTGGGGAAGAGAAGAAATTGATTCATACCTATCCCAAAGTTATTTGCATATCAGTGAATGTAATAAATCTGACTGAAATTTGAACTCAGCTCTCTGATTTCTCGTTCCAATCACTATCCATTACTCCACCACACACCCACTGTTGGATTCACTTTCGCACAAATGCTCTTGGGAAAGGCATGAATCCATCTCTTCTCCCAATAGTTTTGAATTAAATAGCAGGTAAACTAGGATGTTTGCCTTGGATAGCAGCCAGTCTCAGAGAAGGAACATTCTGAATTCCAAATTGTAGAGAAGGCAATGGAAAGCAATTCTTATAAGTTTCCCTGAGAAGTTTTAGCAATTCACAGTTATTAAGAAAATAATTATGGATAGTCATGGTTGGCTATGTTCTGATAGGGCATGCTATGTTTTAATCATCAATATCATCTGAGTTATCAAAACTTTTTCTATTAACATTATCGTTATTAACCAAGCAATTTTCATTATTATTTTGCTAACGTTAACATTATAATTTTATTTACATTCATTATTGTCATCATAATTATAACCATTTTAATAACATTATAATCATTCTAATTATTTTCTTATTGCAGCAGCTTATGTCTCCCTGGAAACGTAAATGGTTCCTTCTATTTTGCGTTTTTATTGCTTAAGGAATCTTTCTTCATCTTTCATTCCATTTGCTGCGGCTTTGTCCTCGGGTTGCTTTTGTATGTACCTACATACATTTCTTCCACTATTCATTCTATAAGCATAGTGAATTCACATAAAGGCGTTTGAAATTAGCCCCTTGCACAAGTTTATTTGTTAATAAGTTCATAATGGCCACTTTCATGAAAGAACAAAGTCTGGAAACCTATTCTGTGTGAGTCTGCCATTATAAGTGGTAGTCAGGTTATTTCTTTAATTTCTTTCTTTGCCATTTTTTCCTTTCTCTTCTTTTACTTTGGTTTATTTATTTTTGCCTCTTTTCAAAGGTTTGCCTTTCGAAGAGCATTTATTAATATTTTGTTTATTGTGCCTTTGAATCAAGATGTAAATATGCCAGGTTTTCTATAAAAACTAGAGAAGAAAGCACTCAATAATGGCTCAAGGGATTGAATATTTTACACAAGACTACAAAGTCTACAGCTCAGTGAAGAGTTAAGTTTAAGTTAAAGAAAAAGAAAGAGTTTTGATTTTAAGTCATATATGGCACTGGTGACTATTCAATGATTAAAAAAACTGTTATATGATGATGCAACATGCATAAATAATTTATATTAATATTTTCTCAGAACATATATATATATTTTTTTTTACTACTAATAAAATTTCTTACTTGTAAACAAATGCTATGCACAATCAGCTTGTTTACATGTTATAAATGAAGATGAAAAAATATCCTTTGTAGAGATATGAAAATATTGATGCTAAGAGAAAGTTATCCTTGTTGTCAAATAGTTTGAGCTCGAAAGACATTTATAGTGATAAAACAATTACAAACATATAGATTGCAAATACAAATACTTGATTCATGGTTATTTTAAACTCCTGTTACATGAAAAAGAGTCACAAAACTATCATTTTACTAGGCTTTACTAAATGTCTGTCTATCATTCCCTAACTCAAAGCCAGTTCGAGATATGTCTACTAAATTTTTGTAGTTATAAATAGGACTCCAGAGCATGTTTTTGGTGTAATAGTTTTAGTTTTACTATATGTAGTATACTAATTTTGAATATTTTTTGTCATTTTACCCCAAGCAAGATGATAATGCCTTTAAGATGGAGGGGAATGAAAGAGAATGAGAAGACATTAGTGAGAAGGAAAGAGGCAAGGACAGTAAAGAGACAGGGTTTGGGAAAACAGAAGATGGCAATTGACATTGCATTTAAATATTTGAAGATTGTAGGTGACAGGAAAGCAAAAAATCAAAAAGGATTTCCACAGGTGAGAAGTGCAAAAAAACAAAAAAAAACAAAAAAAAAAACAGTTAGAATAGAAATAGCAGTTGTATTTAAGTAGTTCAAAAGTAAAATGGTGAGACATAATTGCCAATCAAGTAACATGTTTAAATTTATGATTTACCAGGAAAATAAGCTCATCAGAACAGTTAGAATGAAAATACTTATAGATATTAAAAAACTTATTAAGCTTTAAGTGAAGGGTTGCTTTACAATGTAAACTCTACCTTTATTTAGTACCAGTCATGTAATCTATGCCAAATTTTATCTTTTTGTTTAACTGTTACCTAAACAGAAAAAATAATTTACATTTCCAAAAGGTTATGCAACCAAAACCTTTTGTAAAAATCATCCTTAATTATTTAAATGAACTATGATCCAAGAGTTAATGGCAATGGTGATTTTCAAACAACGCATGATTCAATTAACTATTATTGAACCTGTAAAGACCCTGTGGAGTATTGGACTATAACCAAACTATGCTAGGTGGTTCTGCTTTTTCTGGAACAAGTAGTTTTTACAGGGTGTATTTACTAGCTACACAACCAACTGGTTTAGAATTCAGTTGTTGTTCCTTTAGATTGGCTGCCAAACAATGCTAGAGTGCCCAGTCTATCCTGCTAATAACCAGATTATTTAACCTATAGATTCAATAGAGACAGTCTATTGTAGATGGTGTTCTATATGAGAAATACATGCTCATAAAAAATCAAACAACATTAAGGAATTAGCAATTGTCAGCAATAGCACTGTTACTAAGTCAATATACTGAATATACTAAACAACTGTATTACTAACAAGTTTTATTATCAAACAGATACAAAATAAAGAGACAAAATTAAAAGATGCAAAAAATTAGGCAACAAGATAAAAATTCATGAAACATTAACAGTTGATAATATGGGTATGATTTTTGTATATAAAAGTAGTTGTGGTGCAATGGATATTTCGAATTCCAATTGAATTCGTTGCATTCACTTGTTCACAAATACTCTTGGGAAAAGTATTAATCCACCTCTTCTCTCTCCAGCTATAGGTTAACTAACAGAACAGATTGGGTTATGTAGTCTTGGTTGCCAACCAGTCTACTACAAAAAGATATGGCAATCTACTGTGGGAAAATCTTCTGCTTAGTCATGAATAGAAAGAGACATGATTGCTCAGACATGTATCATACATAGCACCTGACTGACTGAATGGTGGTGGACATGTGGTATTGGCTCAGTTGTAGACAACTAGTAATGACAAAAAATATGAAACAAAGAAAGAACAAACAAATTTCAAAGAAGCAAAAATGAAGAAATCAATGTGATAAAAATAATTAAAAAATCATCGCAAAAATAGATATAAATTCTCTGACAAATAGCATCATCGAGAAAGGAATGAGAACTTGTTGATTAGTACTGATAGAAAAATAAAGAAGAAATATAAAAAGCTATATATTAGCTGTTCTGGAGAGAACAAATTTTTTGGATAAGACATTTAGAAGAAAATAATGCGTAAATTATCAGTTCAGTGAACTTCAGGAATTTATATTTTTGATTCTTGTTTCCACAAATTGAAAATTATAAAACTAAAGAAAAAGTTTGGGGAAAAGTTGGACAATGAAGAGGATAAAAAAAGGGAATAAATTATGAAGAAAAAAAAAATAAAAAACTGACAAGAAAAAAAGAATTGTGAGTGAGATGGAATGAAAGAGAGTGAAAACAGAAGAAGAGAGGAGGAAGGAGGAGAGAGAGGATAAAATAGGAAAGAGGAGAAAATAGAAGAGAGGAGCAAAAGAGAAGAAAAGAAAAAAATGAAGAGAATCGATGAGAATTCCTTCTTTTCGCATAAATGGGTTTTGAGTGATAGGTCACATTGTCACTGGGCATGTTGTTTTCAATATCTCCTGTGCCAAATTCTCCAAAGCTTCTTTACTCATTATGTATCATTGTTTTGTTTTGTTTTCATTTGAAGTACAAGTGTCCTCATTTATGGGGACACACATCTGCTAGGACAGGTAGCCAATACCTGTTGCAGGCGACTGCACCGATACATTTGTATCTTTCAACAGCCAAGAACCCACTTGTGGTCTGTATGAAAACCATGCTGAGTAGACCTGAGAGAGAGAACTGTAATATCAACAGTTTGAACAGTACTAGTACACTCAAATCCTCAGTCATGATGACTTGTAACTTTGTGCTAGTAAAACTATCAATGACCTTTGAACAGTTCTGTTAAGCAAATATCATTCACAAGACTTGGGCTAATTGGAGTAGATAGATCTGTCTATCGCCCGGTTCACACTCCACCCACGTCTATTGAACAGGTTAAGAGGCTCATCCCTTGTTCCCTGTTTAGGATGTGGTTTCCGGCTTTCTCTTTTCCAATCTTTTCATTATTACGTAGCCCCTTGCACATCAGTGGTGTTACTGCCTTGCTCAGGGTGATACGATTTTTAAAAAAATCTGTAGTACAGTTTTCAGGCAGTTTCTAAAGATGCTAAATGGTGGGAATGATTTCTCAGGGTAATAACTTCATAGTCACATTCTGAAAAACTGACCATGCTGAGATTTGAACCCATATCTCATGGTTAGAAAGCAAATGTTCTAACTACTTGACCATGTGCCAGTTTAATAAATAACAAAAGAAATAGAAATTAAAATATGCATTGAGAGAGATATAAAGTGAGACTTACTAAACCACAAAAAACACTTATACTTAACATCAGAAAGAGATAATGAGAATTCCTAGGGCCTATAATTAGTAAAGAGGGTTTGGAAAATTGTAAATTCACAGGACTGATTGAAGGCAACAGGGAGAGAGGAATACAATGTATAACCTAACCAATTTGAGTAAATGAATAGTAGGACAGGTTTAAAAAGAGATTGTGGAGAGTCATGATCGCTGACATCCTGAAAGGAGGTGGCAAAGAACAAGAATATAATGGCTTAAGCAGATAAAAATGTTCATATCTCTTTGAAATGAAGAAAAAAAATGTCTGGTATTGTAAAAAACTGAGAATAAAGGAGGTTTTTATTGATGAAGAATGAAAAGAAAACAGCTTTTCAAATATTAACATTATCATTGTGATAAAGCATACGGCTTGAAATGATGTTTGGGGACTACAGCTGTTGTTCTGTAGTAGGTTGTATTAGTTGTGTCACTGCGTTAGTCTTCATGGCTAATTTCAGGCCAAACACCAGAGTTATTCTGTGTCTGTTTCTTAAAGTCATATCAGTTGTCTTTTCATCAGAAGAAATTTTCTTGAAGTAATAATTAGAACAATGGATATAGTTTGTATTGGCCACTTTTATTGTCTCTATTAAGAGAAATGCCAGTAACAGAGAAGTGTATTAAGTGAGAGAATTTTTTTAAAATAATATTTAGCCTGTCCGAAGCCCAAGAGAGAATGAGGCATAATTTATGGGGATATGTGAAAAACATAATAATTAATTGTAGTCTTGAACAGGTTAAGAGTGTAGTGAGTGGGAAAGATTATATATATTTTGTAATATAGAATTGTAAATAATCAGACAGGTAGAAATAAATATATAAATATACTGGTTGATAAAAACATAATATGTACTCAAATACAAGTATCAATTAAAAATAATGTTCAAACAAATGAATTAAATATGTTGGTTGTTAAAACGATTTTGTTAATCTTTCAGATTTTCTGTAATATTATGTTTGTATGTACATATGTACACAATTATATATATATATATATATATATATATATATAAACAATGATATACATATATATATATATACACAATGATATACATATATATACATACACAATGATATATATATATATATATATACAATGTTATATATATATACATACACAATGTTAACCATACATATATATACATACACACACGTTATATATATATAAATACACAATGTTATATATATATATAAATACACAATGTTATATATATATATAAATACACAATGTTATATATATATAAATACACAATGTTATATATATATATAAATACACAATGTTATATATATATATATATAAATACACAATGTTATATATATATATATATAAATACACAATGTTATATATATATATATATATAAATACACAATGTTATATATATATATATATATAAATACACAATGTTATATATATATATATAAATACACAATGTTATATATATATATAAATACACAATGTTATATATATATATATATATATATAAATACACAATGTTATATATATATAGATATAAATACACAATGTTATATATATATATATATATATATATATAAATACACAATGTTATATATATATAGATATAAATACACAATGTTTATATATATATATATATAAATACACAATGTTATATATATATATATATAAATACACAATGTTATATATATATAGATATAAATACACAATGTTATATATATATATATATATATATACAATGTTATATATATATATATATATATATAAATACACAATGTTATATATATATAGATATAAATACACAA
>JBBBDQ010000886.1:3930000-3970000 GCA_037127315.1 Ascarosepion bandense | reverse complement strand
TATATATATACACACACAATGTTATATATATATATATATGTATATATGTTTAAATCAATACAAAAAGCACTAAATAATTTTTCTCTCTATAGAAAGATGAATGGAATGCACAACAAATCTATTTTATTGTGTTGTCTGTTGTTCTGTCATTGTCCCTGTTCAGTTAGTAACTGAGTCTAGAAAGAAAAGAAGCTAGCAAAGTATTTTGTGGCCAAGGACAATGGTTCATTAATGAGAATTTCTTCTTTCAGCATAAACCTACCTTCCAAAGAAATGGGTCTTGTGTGATTTGAGTAATATGCCACCATTGTCACATGCTAGCTTCGTCTGTGTGTGTGTGTGTGTGTGTGTGTGTGTTGCTTCTCTTATAGTCTTTTGACAGTGGTCAGTTGTAATACATTTATCAAATGTTTTCAGGTTGATGAAAAAGTTTCAGAAAGAGAGAAAGGGTGGCAGAAGAAAGAAATGTACATTCCAGTGCAGAATAGAAAGAAAAAGATGTGGAGAAATAAAGTGAGATGAAGAAGCGAAAATGTTACAGAAGAAATAGGCATATGGAAAAAGTAAGAAAGGAATTTTTTTTTTAAATTCAAGAAAATTTCAAGTAAAAAAAGAGTAAAAATGACCTGGAAATAAGTTTTAAATTTTCTTAAAGAAAGGTAAACAAAAAATAATTTAAACAAGAAAGGAAAGAAAGAAAAAGAAATGAAATAAAAAGCAACAAATCAAATTAAGAAAACAATGAAAAAAAACAAGAAAGAAGAAAGAGAGACAGAACAAAGTAATAAAAGAGAAAGAAATGGGAGTAATAACAGAAAGAGAAAGAGAAAAGGAAATGAGTAAAAAGAGTAAGAGAAAAGAAATGAAAAAGAAAGAAAAGGTAAAAAGGAAAGAGAGAAAGAAAAAGTTAGAAGGAAAGAAAGAGAAAGGGTCAGAAGGAAAAAAAGAGAAATGGTAAGAAAGAAAGAGAGAAAGTAAAGGTAAGGAAAGAGAAAAAGAAAATGGAAAGAAGGAAAGAGAGAAAAAGTAAAGGAAAGAAAGAAAAAGTAAAGAGAAAAAATGTAAAGAGAGAGAGAAAGAAAAAGGAAGAAGGATAGAGAGAAAGAGAAAAAGGAAGAGAGAAAGAGAAAAAGGAAGAGAGAAAGAGATAAGAAGGAAAGAGAGAAAGGGAAAAAGGAAAGAGAGAAAGAGAAAAAGGAAAGAGAGAAAGAGAAATGGAAAGAGAGAAAGAGAGAAAAAGAAGAGAAAAAGAAAGAAAGAAAAAGAAAAAGAAAGAAGAAGAAAAAGAAAAAGAAAAGAAAAGAAAGGAAGGAGAGAGAGAATAAGTAAAGAGGGAAAGAGAAAGAATAAAAAGGAGAAAAAAAGGAAAGCGAGAAAGAGAAAAGGAAATAATTAAAGAGAGAATAAGAAGAGAAAAGAAAGAGGAGTAAAGAAAGACTTGAAAGTCAAAACGAGACAATATACACAGAGAAAAGTAACCGGAAACAAAAAATGTATGTATTTAAAAAAAAGATTAGACGAAAAAAAAAAAAAAAAAAAAAAACAAAGAGTGGGGAATGGGGAGTTAGAAAAAAACGATAAAGGAACAATATCAATTAAATAAGCGAAAGATAGAGGGGAAAAAAGTAAGGCAATTTTTTTTTTAAGAAAATAAAATGAAAAGATTAGGAAAATACAGACGAGATAAAGAGAAACAATTGTGACAGATTTAGATTGACAAACGAAAAAGTGGAGATCGGTAGTTTACAGATGCCCAGTTTTCACGACGTGTACCTGTCTTCTCATGATTGTTATAACGGAGAAGCGTACTGAGAAGATTACCTGGTAGTGGGCAAGGAGTGTATTGCGAGTCTTAGCTTTATCTAGAACAGAGAGAGTTGGGGGAGAACCCGTCAAATGAGATGACATTATTCTTGAAGTGCCAAACAAAAGAAGCCACAACTCCATTGTTGCGGAAGAATCTGCAGCCCACTATTGCCTTCTTTTCTATTCCACTAACATCCCCGCCGACCAACCTCAGATTTCCAAATAAGAAAATACCAGAACAAAAACAAACGAGTCAACAACGCCGCGAAAAAAAAAACTACAATGGCAATCAATGACAGACTGCGACATACGTAACTGACTAGATGTCCGTCTATCCGTCACACAACAATATTAAAACCCTCGTGCGAAAGCTTTCGTATTGTACACGTATAGTTCAATTCAATGTACACAATACATTCGTGAATATGTATATTTAGGTATTTACTAAGCTGAGTTTAGTCTGGTGTGAAGCATCAAGTAATGATTGAACTCAATAAAACTAATGGGTGCTACTTTGGTTTGTCATCTATGTGTCATGATGAATCTACTTTGGTAAGCGATCGACACTTATTTGTTATCTACAACAAGAAAAGTTATATTTATCAAGATTCAAGAACAATGTACGTACTGTTTATCGCTATAATATAATTAATAGAAAATTTAAAAAATATTTTTAATTACACTTTCTTGATGTTAATGTTTTACTTTGTAGATATTCCAAATTAAATTTTGTATGGTCAGCTGTAAACTACACATTGTAGTTGATATACGTGCTGTTTATCGCTAGAATAAATAAAACAAAATATTTTAATTACATTTTATGTTTTACTGTATAGATATCGTTTCAAAATATAATTTGTACAATGTAGATACTTTTTCTTTGTAGATAACAAGCCAGAGTAGCATCAAGTAATGATTCAAAAAATATTTTCTCTTACCGGCCTGATTATAAAAAATCTTATTAAATAAATCCATTAGTTCTTTATAAAATTGTTTTGTTTACGTTTGGATATGAAAAAAATCGAGAATCTATGACAAGAAGAATTTCACTTAAAGGCACTATTCAGCCTTGCCTGATATACTAAGTTCTTTGTCGGTCGTTCGGTCTAGTGCAGGTCGGATCTAATGACCGTTCTTTTTGCCCCGGGGGAACCCAGGTACGAGTCCTACCGGAGAATGCATATTTTTCGTTAATTAGATTTATCGAATATTTAGGCCTGTAGGCAAAAGTAAATAAATATACAGTTTAATAAATAAACAGAGCATCTACTCAAATACAAGTAGATGCCAAAAATAACGTTTAAAATGCCAAAATTTGTCGGATTGATAAACAAGTCAGTAAAATCGATTACTTTTTTAAAATATATATTACATTAGTGTTCACAGAGTAAGAGGCAAAGCTTATATAGCTGTGTGAGGAAGATAACTGTTAGCCTTAGAATGACCAGTTTAAGATTGTAGTAATCGGGGATTGTAGTGATCTAAGGGAGTCGGTTCCACAAGGTAGTGGTTCGTGGGAAGTTGCTGCCCGAGTGGAACTTGCATATCACCAAAGGAATATAAAGATAATGAGAGTGAAATTATGGGTCTTAGCCGTGAAGCTTAGAACTGATAGAAACAGGGAATGTAGTTCATCTGAACACTTTCCATGGAAATAGCGATAGAGCAGTGAAAGGCTTGCGACATTTCATTTGTGAGAAAAGAGGTTGTAGGGCGGAAAATAATTAATCTACAACGACGCATAGATGCTTTGAACTCTATCGAGGGTGGGAAATGAAAACTGGGTAGCTCCCACCCGTATATGACAGGAGTACTCCTTTTTTCGTTCTGATTTGGATTTTGTAAAGGTAGAAGATAGCAGAAGAAAGCAGGTACTTGCTGGAGTGGTATTTGTGTGTCTTGACCCCTCATGATGTAGACGATTATGGCTCTTCAAAACTTGTCCCTTGTAGCTCTTAATAAACTGTCTTTCTGTTATTTCTCTAATTCCCTGTTCCGCTATTCATTTACTCAAGCTCATTAAGTATGTCATGCGTTGTTTTCCTCTGTCCCTCTTGTCCTCTATCTGCCTCGTGAGTATCAGATTTTCCAAGTCCTCATATCTCATTATGCACCACAGAAACCGTTTCCTTTTTGTTTCCATTTTCTCCAAAATGTGTATGTATGTTTGTATGTGCGGCGACGTTTGGTTTGGTTTGTTTTACGGTATATCAACCATTAGATCATCTTAATGCTGAAATTTAATTTTTTTTAAAATAAAGTCTCGCGGAGACGTAAAAATACATGGGTAGGCACGCAGTTGCGCTGTCAGTGAGATGCCTCTGAGCCTTCGTTAAGGCATTTCTCTTGGAAAAGTAAAACTGATATAAAAATTGCATCGAATGATGTAGACTAGTTATTTTTAGACAAATCGATTCGAAGATCAGAGAGTGGGATTGACTCGATGCAAAGCCTCTCCTCAGTTAAAATGCCTGAAGTACAGGTATCGTTTGAGTTATTTCTTTTTTTTTTAAATATTTTAAGAAATCACATGCAGAGACGAATAATTCAATACACGTTATATGGCATTTCTACTTGCAGCAACTGTGGGGAAAGTCTGCTTCAGTTTGAGGACTAAAATTTTTGTATGAAAGTTCAACAAAATATTGCTGTGACGCCCAATGTTGTTACATCTGCGCTAAACAATGTAAGTCCCGATTAGGACAGAAATGTCACATTCGCTGATGCCGTGGTATCATACATATATATATAGGTTGTATCAAAAATACTTTTACAAATTTTGAGGCGGGTTCCTCAAACTAAAACAAGAACAAAAGGTCGAATGACTCAGCTGCCTTCGGTCTTGAAACACAATCTGATGTAGCAAGGCAGCCTCGCATCTATTATCATTCGCGTGGCCCTATGTAAAAATCATATTTGCTTGTTTACAATATTAATATTCTGCCATTGTTCTTCTAAATTAACTATCACACACGTTAAACATTGAAGACTGACTAGCCACAAATGTACACGAATGATAAATGTAACTTCGTCTACATGGCAACACAGTGCCATCTACCGTAAACTTTCTTTACACTTAATAACGCAAAATCGAAAGATTTGCGGACATATGTTGTTATGGACTTTTGTTCTTGCCAAAGTTTGTAAAAGTATTTTTGATACACCCTCTATATAAAGGAGAGAGTGGGTGCTCATGAGTTTGTAGTAAAGACAATTTTAAATATATTTTACCTTGTTATATTTCGTCAGTGGTCCGGTGTCATTAGAAAAATAATTTTATCTTATGTATTTCAGCATCCCACACTGTTTCGGCCTTCGGTCATATCACGTTTAAACATCGGTTCTCGTATGATCACCGAAGTTTAGCAAAGTCGACTCTGGTTAGTACCAAGTTGGATGACCGCTTGAGAATATCAGGTGCTGTAAGCTTGGACATAAGGGTGGTGTAATGGAGAACGGCTTGAAATTGAAAATATTGATTTTGCCTATTGGTAGAATACAGCAGGGGACGGATGGGCCTTACTAACATTCGTTCTTTTTTAATTTGACTGTTTTGTTATGTTTTAGTTTGTTTTGGATACTTAGCCCCTCCCCCTATCATTTTCATATCATATTTTTAGATATATTTTTGTAAAAAAAAAAAAAAAAATGTAAAAAGAATATATTGTATATAAAATAAACTTTTTATGTCATTGCGTTTACCCGTTTTTAGTTTGCTCTGTGAATAAGTGGTATTATGGTGTATATATAGGATTGTAAGCTGATGAACGAGTTCTTGTGGTGAATGACCATATTGTAATGAGGAATTGGGCCGTGAATCTAATTAGCTAAGTCTAGGATAGATAGTGTTGACCAGCCTCATCCCATTTCCCCTTTCGGCCACGCGCCAAAAGTAATTTTACATTAATAAATATAGATTAATATTCGGACTGATTTACTCCGTCGGCTATTCACCATTTACACTCTTCTCTGTGAATAGATCAAGTCAAGAATAAGCTGCACTCATTCTTCTCTGCTTATCATTCGCTTCGACAATACAACATTTTGACAACGTCGGATTCGAGAAATCACAACTGAAACAATAGATTCGTGATTATGAATTACGACAAATAAATATAAAATGGAACTGTAGCAAAAAATACTACAGTCAACGATACCAACAAAGAACGAACGAACACACAGAAACATTTATTGGAAGTATAAATTAACAAGTGCCACTCACTAACGTAAATGGAGGATTTTAAAAATTGCACTATGAATTTTTTAAACAGCAAGAAATTGTACGCAAACAGAAAAAACAAGAAGACTTAGAAAGACACCGAAAAGAATTTAAAGATGAAAAATGAAAAAAGTGCGATTATTGCTAGGCAAATTTAGCGCTAATTTTATACCCCAAAAACATTCTGAAAAAAAAGAATTCCAGGAAACCATACAAATATTAACAAAACTATTTGATGAGCGGAGTTCATTTTTCAATACACGATGGCAGTATTTAAATCATGCAAAGAAAAAAGTGAGAACTACACGACATTTGCCAGTATTGATAACAGAGAATGTGAAAACTTTAGATTGAACGAAACAACACCAGATATGTTTAAATGTTTAATTTTTGTTCAAGGACTGATCGCACCAAAAGATGCAGTAATAAAATAAAAATTGTTAATGAAATTAAAACAAGATTAAAAGATAACACTTCAAAATCTTGCGGAAGAGTGTCAACGTATTTTAAATTTAAGGGCAGACACGGCGAAAATTGAAAAACGAGATATGTTCCATATTTACGCAGTCAAGAATAAGCTGCAAGTAAGGAAAAAACCTCTTTTAAAATTAATCCTTGTTTTGGTTCTGGTGAATTACATTTCTTTAAAAATTGCCCTTTTAAAAACAAAGACAGTCGCAATTATGGGGACAAAGAACATAAATTTTCTCATTGTAGAAAGAAATCCAAAAGTAAAACGAAAAATAAAAATTGTGTCAATTGTACTATTGAAAAAAATGCAGTTGAAACAATGAAAAAAAAATAAAAAAATAAATATTCGAATAAATAATAAAACAGCCAAATTCCAATTAGACATGGGTTCAGACTTAACAATAATAAACGCTGAAATCTGGAAAAGGATCAACAGACCAATATTAATCACTTTTTTTAAAAAATCGCCTGAGGGGTGACCGGTGGAAAATTAAAAATCTTTGACAAAATTGTCGTAAATGTTTTGTTTTTTCTCCCTGATTAAAAGCAGGTTAATATTCGGATTGATTTACTTTGTCAGCTATTGAACATTTAGACCCTCTTTTCTTTTGCTTCTAAGTTTTGTCTTGTTAATTGTTTGTAACTTATTGTTCTGTATTTTTGTATATATTTGCTATCATCAGATACTGAGCTGAATAAATATATTAAGCACTCGTTCTTCTCTGTGTATCATTCACCTTGACGATACAACAATAATTAAAAAAAAAAATGATGGCAACTTATTTTACCATAACGATTATTTGCTCGTTTCATATTAAGAAAGCAGCAAAAATGTGGCTGTTCACTATATGTCTATAATATATCTTTACGTTACTTAGTGAGTTAAGATATGCTGATGATACAACGTGGATGGCAGATACGGAAAGAGAACTCCAAACGCTTCTACAGAAGACAGTGAAGGACAATAAGAAAAGACTAAACATAAACTGCAAGAAAACAGAATGCATGGTTGTTAGCAAAAGTATGAGCCTCAAATGTAAATTACAAATCGGAACTACCAAAATCAAACAAGTACACAGATTTAAATATCTGTAATGTATTCTAATAGTGTGACACGCATTTGGATAGCTTTTGGAACGCATCTTTTGGCAAAGTAAACTCCGTCTCTTCCCTCCAGTTATGGGTTAAATAGCAGGACAGATTGGGTTCTATAGCCTTGGCTGGCAATCAATCTACCGCAGGAAGCAATGGCAACCTACTACGGGATAATCATCTGCCCAGTCAGTCATGTCTCGAAAGAGACATGATCGCCCAAGCGTGTTTCACTTAACTGACTGAAAGTATCAAGAGACAGAAAATCTTCATTAGAAACAAATAAAAGAGGACTAAACTATTACGTGACATGTGTCTTTCTATATGGCAGCGACTGCTGCACGATCTCCTAAAGATGAAGAAGAAACTTGTTCTACAGAAGGATGCTGAGGATACCATGGGCCGAACATGTGAGTAACAAGGTTTTAGAGAAAATGAAAACAAAAAGGAAACTTATACTTAACACCACCAGTTTCTGGGGCACATAATGAGGAAAGAGGACTTAAAACATCTAATATAAATAGAGTCTAATCTAAAGCTCACAGGACAGATTGAGGGCCAGAAACACAGAGGAAAACAGTGCATAATATACTTGATGAACTTAACGTCAATGGATAGAGGAACGGGGTTTAGGAGAATTAAAAAAAAAGAAAATTTATAAAGAGCTACAAGGGACAAAAAATTATGGAGAACCATCATCGTCTAGAAACTGAAGGAACTGCACATAAAAAGCTAAGTACTGCAGTGGGCTTATTGGGTCTCCCAATTAGCCCACTGCAAAAAATAAAGGGACGTCTAGTTCAGCTTAGCAAACAGCAATGATAATTTAAAAAAAATAACTTTGAATTCCTCAATTCATTCCATGGAACTTCGAAACTTCGTTCTAATTCTGATTTGGACTATAAGTCCAATTTCTGTCAAAAGACCGATTTGGGACGAAATTCCATTAAAACCGAAAGTTGAGTTCAGATCACAAATATTGCGGAACTTCAAAACTTCACGTTACGAAACCTTTCACTTTAACTCTGATTACTTAGTATTTTGAAGAAATAAGATTTATTTTCTCAATTTAAAGTTTTGGAGATATTTTACATTGAATTTAACACATTTTTTAAAAATTTACTAAATTTTTGCTTTACATTAAACTCAATATAAATTAAAAACTTTTAAAATCCCTATCTTTTTTCAGTATTTACAAAAGAATTTGAATTTTTAACTGTTCCCTCCTCATCTACACACGAATCTAAAGGCTGGATGTTCAGGTACCAGAAGAAGTGCATATTTTCAATCTTGAAAACATTCTGATTCCAATATTATAATACGTCTGTGTAGGTACCTCCACAAAATCGCTGAAAAAACAGCATAGTCAGAAGGGAAAAGGTCCCAAACTAAATAAAACAAAGTTCTATGGGCAAAAAGTTTAAGAGGATAGAACAAAGCGTTTTTTTAAATATTTTTAAATTTTTTAAAATTATTTCTAACACGTTCGAAATTGTTGCAGAAAGTCTTTTTTTTTATTACGTAAGCGCGATATCCAAATTGCCGCTATTTTATTAAGTAAACAAACGTAATTGTTACGCAATGCACTTTTTTGACCGTGAAAGACACATTAATTTGTAAATTCTTGCATAAATCAAATAATGGTTGGATTTTGATGAAAACTTCAGGACTTATTCCTAATTAACCGAAATCAATGTCGAAATAATTATTTTGTATAAAATATTGGTAAAAATATTTTTTTTACATATGCTACCAATTAATTTCCACAAATGCTTAAAAATTCGAATTTTGTCCACAATAAGCCTAATATAATTAAATTCAGGAGTCATTGGGGAATGCTAATCGACAGTTTTTTTTTCTCCAATAGAGTCCCTTTTCTAAAAAATTGATCCCAATTGCGAAAAATGCAATAATTATGCTAAGTTCTATGTGGATAAACTTCTGATTGCTTTTATGAACAATATAAATTAAGCGTATCATAGTCTGAAAAGAAAAAAAAAATTCAATGAATAATGAATTTTTACAAGAATTATTTTCATTTTTTTTATTTTTTAATTATATTTAAACATCATTTATAAAAAGTTTTAAATTATTGTTAAATTTCTTCCTCGACGTGTCCGGCTAGGTTATGTAATTAATGCATGAAGACTACAATTACTAATCGAAAATGTAAAAGCTTAATACAAATGATTGAGCCATTGGATTTTTAAAATAATTAAAACATTTTAATTGTGTGCATTTTTACGGTTGGCCGTACGTGATATTTATCATTACAAGGTTACGTGATTAAAGGGCTGTCTTCCCTTACATAAACATTGGACATATTGAACTGGGGTAAGAAATGGCTAGTAAATTTTAATGCTTCTAAAACAAAGCTACTCTCAATTAACCATCATCGACAATCTCACCTACCTCCCATTAGCATGGACCAGGCTTGCCTCCCAGAGAGTAAAACACTACGCCTCCTTGGTCTCACACTTTCAGCGGACCTCAAATGGAATGACTATATCGAATCCATTGCTATAAAAGTCGGTTCTCTGTGTAGGGCCCGGAAGTTTTTCCCGTCTAAATCTATCCTGCACATATATAAATCTACCATCCGCTCGTGCATTGAATACTGCTGCCATATCTGGACGGGTTCCCCTGCTATTCTCCTCGGGCATCTTGATAATGTTCAGAGGAGGGTCTGTAATGTGATAGATACCGACTTTGCAGACCGCCTGCAGTCTCTCTCCCACCGGCGTGACGTGGTTTCCCTGTGTCTCTTCTATAAACACTTTCACGGCTTCTGCTCCGATGAACTTAGATCACTGGTGCCCCCTAAATACGAATTTGAACGAGATACTAGATTAGCAACTAGATCCCACCCTTTTACAGTGAAACTGATAAAATGCAACCGCAACTTCTACTCCAATAGTTTCTTTCCTCGCACTTCCCGACTGTGGAATTCTCTTCCACACGATTGCTTCCCCGACGGCTACAATCTCCAGGAGTTTAAATGTAAGGTCAATAGACACCTCCTAACACACTAACCTGCTCCCATTCTATCAAACATTCTTCCCATCTGCCCAACCCTCATCCTCGGTATCCTTACTCATCTGTCACCTTCCTCCTGACATTCCCTATGTCTAACCACTCCTTCTCTTTACCTTCCCCTATGTAGCCCCATGCGCAATAGTGGCAGTGGAATGCCTTGCTTGGTGTGAGATGATTAAAAAAAAAAATTACATTCGTATAATTTTGTCGCCTCTGATCTCCCTACTTTAGCCTTGTTTATAACTTCCGGTTGTCATTATGTCACTCGGCACTTGAGATAGCCGGCGTATATCTAATTACCTTAGCTAATAAAATGCTATAGCAAATATTTCAGAGAGTAAGCAAGTACTTTTGTTTGAAAAACAGATAAAGGTAAGTTTTAACTTAAAAAATTGGCTTCAATAACATGTCAGCGACGTATATTTTATTTTTGCCAGATTTTTAAAACAGGAATGTGGCTACTGTTTAAAAATCTGTCATCAATCAATAAAATGGCGGTACTTTTATTTTTTTTTTAATCTGAAATATTTTAGATTCCAATCAATATAATTTCGCTTTAAAATACGCCAGTGTATTTTGTTTACTGGAATTACTAAATTTAATCTCTTGACTTTCAATTAAAACTAATTTTAAACCTAAAATATAACTTATTAATTTAAAAAAATTCATTTTAAAATCAGGTATCGAAAATTTATACTGAAAAGTGGAGGTACCTACGTCTATGTTAAACGGGTTTCAAATATACAAGCGAACAGATAGAATTTGCCGTTTATTTATTTAGAAGATAAAACAACATACTTTTCATTGAAAATTACATGCTTTCACTCTCTATTTAATATGAAAGTGTCATATTTTATTGTGGAAAGAAATTACAAATTGATTTTGCTTATCATAAGTATTAATTTTTAAAGGTCAATATCTGCTTTTCAAGTATTCATTAAAATAGGTATACAACCACTGAACTTTCGTAAAGTGATATAGGACACAGTTGAGATAGATAATACGTTAAACTTAATAAAGATATTTATAATTTTATACGGAATAGCTTGTATAAGGTAAGCAATGCATACATCGCTTTATACATGCCACTAATGTGCATTTTTGGCAGCAGATATAAAATATGTTGAGAGTAAGCTTGATCTTCAGAAGGATTTAAAATATGACAAGTTGGCAAAATATCTACGATTATGTTCGTGTATATCCCCCCACTCTCTCTCATATATATATATATATATATATATATATATGTTATTCTCAAGCAAAGATGAATTACTGAATGAAAGAACAGAAATTATGACTAAGTGTAAACATACCATAAAATACTTATTAGGTTCATACAACCATGGATGAAAACGTTATAATTTCTTCTAATTTTGAAAACTGCACGTTCAAAAATTCCCCGTTACGTGAGCGTTTCTTAAAAAAAAAACCCGGTAAAATCAGTTACTGCAAATCGCCTGAAGACACCACATGGTAGAAACCTAGGTCGTGTAATAACTCGTTTACAAATAAAGAATATATATATGTGAATATAACAGAGACACGGCGGAGTAATCGGAGAGCAGTTCGGAATCCAGTTGAGTTCACTTTCTCTTGGGAAAGGCATGAATCAGTATATCCTCCCTGCCCCCAGTTATGGGTAGATAGCAGGGCATACTGGATTCTATAACCTTGGATAGTAACCTGTCCACGAGAAGGAAAACTGAATAAAAAAACTCACAACTATGTATAAATAGAAGTACTGATTGAGATTAAGAATCTGTAGTCATGTTTGGCAACCAGACTAACAACTCTGAATTCAAATCCGGAACCAGAGTTCTTAAGACAGGCCGAAGTTTCATTCAGTTTCATTCTGGCAACTTTTATGACGACGGTAGTGCCAAGCTGTATTTTTGCCTCTGCCTTTCTCTTGGACAACATCGGTGGTGTGGAGAGGAGAGATGTGCTGCACGGGTAATTGTCAATTTCTGATAAAAAAAAAAATAAATAAATAAATAAAATAAAACCTTGCCTTGTCCTGCACTCCAGAGAGGACATAACACTTTGAGTATTGATGGATGTCATACCATATGCGTTAGTAAATCAGTAAGTATGTTATTTAATGATAAAAAAAACTATTTGTTTACACAAATATTTATTATTACATATAATAATCTGCTTTGTCAAGACAGTTAACCTAATGCTTCGCCATTAAATTCATAGAATATTGAAACTTTAATCAAAATTCATTTAACAACTGTGTCAGACTTACTGATCTGCTTTCAAACATATGAGTTGTCGATCGGAATTGTTATTGCTACCAAAATCCCACCTCCTGAATATTTAAAGCGATCCTAGCAATGCAAGGTAATGTAGATAAGAAAGAAAACGAAGGTTTGTTCGAAAAGTGGTACGGTAGAAGAGAAAAAAAAATAGCGATGAAAAAAGAAAAAGTGGTTGAAAAATGCAAGGGCTGCTTATCATAAAAATAAGAGCAAGGGTAACAGACAAAAATGAACAGAAACAATAAAATGAAAACTGACTATTCAAATTGGGGTCCTGTCGTTATTCACAACACTGATTGTTTAGTTTATAAAAGAAATACCTGAACAGACAATATCGGCGACGACAAAAGAAGACCGGAACGAAACCTAACCTATTTCTTCATTTCTATTTTTTTATAGTACTATTTTCTATGCTGCTCTTCTTTCTTTCTACCTTTCACTCTGTTGTCAGTTACAAAAGCTAAAGGCTTCTCTGCGTTTCACTGTCCTCATTCAGAGCAAACCAGACACAAAAACTGATAATTGAGGAAAATTAATGTCATCCATCGATGAGTTGAGTTTATTTTATTTTTTCTGAATTCAGGACAATGGTACATATACAACAAATGATTAAGGTTTATGGTCGACTAACTCGGTATGAGCATAAAATTCAGACAAAGTAACCCCCACCATATGACACCTAACAAAACAACACCCCCAAATAAAGAATATTATAATCTGAATAAAGTACTTCTACGTGTTCCTTCAGAAGATAGGCGATCATGGCTCTCCACAACATCCTGGTCTTTGTAGCTCTTAGTAAAGATTTTTTTTACGATCTTTCCTAATCCCTGCCCTTCTAACCATCACAAGCTCGTCAGGTAAGTCATGCACTGCTTCTACTGCCCCGCTTGCCATGAAAAGGTCCTGTGTGCGTCAAGTTTTCTAATCACTCTTTCCTCATTATGTGCCCAACAAATTTCAACTGCTTTTTTCTGGTATTAAGTATAAGTTCTTTTTGTTTCCATTTTTTCTAAAACTTCGTCACTGCTTACATGTTCAGTCCGTGTTATCCTCAGGATCCTTCTGTGGAACCACATTTCTGTTGCGTCAATACTCTTCTTCATCAGGGAGGATATTGTACAGAATTCATTGCCATATAAGATTATTTAACATTTCAGTAATCTCTTCTTTATTTCTAATGAAATGTTTCTATTTCTTGACACTTAGCTTTTGGAAGGCATCTTTCACTATCCCAATGAGTCTTCTCATTTTGGTGTCTCATTTTCCGTTTTCTACGGGATGCAATGGGTAAATTGTTGGCATTTTATATTTTGAATTTCGCGCGTATGCGTTGTTTCTGATTTTGTCGACTATATAATATAGTAGGGTCAGCTGGGCACCATCTATGAGAAAAAGAGCACCATGACACAATTCACTCTACCAGAAATTTGAAAATGACATCCTGTACTTATTCGCATTTATGCCGGAAGTTCTTATACTAAAATGACATGTGCAGAAAAAGTTGGAGGAGTCTAATGCTGTTTAGGTAGGTACGGCAGCTCAGAAAACCCACTTTTATACGTGGGAACTATATTCTGTATGAGTATTTGTTAAGTGCAGCAAGTATTCATATGAAAAGGAATTTCACCAAAAGCCCAGTTTTCATTAAGTTACTAATTTAGTCGGCTTGTCGTTGCCCAACAGTTATCTGTACTTGATGATTTTGTGCTTGAAACCTTGGCTTTGATCCCTGTCTCGGTAAACTGATTATTTTCTGAATAGGCAGATACACTATTTACATTATTCGGACTATTGTCCTCACCTTTGTTGTCATTTTCACGACGTTTCGGCCGCTGCATGCCCTAGCCTTCTTCGGGAGCTAAGAATTTCGAACCGAACCCTTTATTACGATCACTGGGGTATATCATGAGTAATCTCGGTCTAACCTAACTACTGTAGCCTGGTATTGAACTCCTAATCTTTTACTCTTATTTTTTTTCAATTGGAGTAGACTAAACTATCGCCCGGTTTACACTCCACCCACGACTATTGAACGGGTGAAGAGGCTCATCCTTTGTTTCCTGTTTAAGATGTGGTTTCTGGCTTTCTCTTTTCCAATCTTTTCACTCTTACGTAGCCCCCTGCACATCAGTGGCGTTACCGCCTTGCTCGGGGTGATATGCTTAAAAAACAAACAAACAAACAAAAAAAAACTCCGATTCAAGTCACTGGAACTAACCACTGGGTCATGTGTCCTTGAGTAGAGACAAAACAGGTTGATGTTGTAAAGAGATAACTGAAACTTGATTCATTTTATTTTTCTATATAACATCATTATATTTTACATTTCATTATAACACTTCCCAATGTATAAATCTCATCAATTTGTTCATAAATATTTCCTTTCAATTTTATTAACTGTCAAATTAAAAAAACAAACAAACAAACAACCAGAGTATTTATAAGTAGCAAAGTTGCCATGAAAACGTTTGTTCCCTTTGTTGTTTGTTTTTCAGTTGGACTGATGATGTTCATACTGAACAAAACGTTAACAACAGAATAAAATTTGAAACATCCAACTCACATATTCAGCCTTACATATTTAATAAGCTGTAACTGTATGTCCTAACACGTCGAGGACGTGGCCTCAATACTCCACAAGGGATTTGACAGGATTAACAACGACTGTATGTATTTGTATCAATACACATCTACAGAATAGTTTGCCTTTTTTTTTTTTTCAAATCATTTCACCACAAGGAAGGCGATAAGCCACTAAGGTGCATGACTGGAAGAATCTGAAAAAAGAAAATATCAGTGACAGGAAATGGAAATAAAACTAGGATTAAAAAAAAAAGATGACAATTGACATTGCTTTTTAAAAATGATTTGTAGTCGACAGATAATCAAAAAGCTGAAAAAGTTCCATAGGTAAAAAATGCAAGAGAAGAAACCATTAGAATGGAACTTGTATTTAAAATTCAGTAGTAAAATTATAAAACCTGTCAGAATTGATGAAGTCGAAGTACGAAAAATTATTGGTTAATTTGTTTGTTTTATGTCATATTCAAATCCTTATGGGCCATTTAATGCTGAAATGATCATGGGAGCCTTGTACTAATAAAAATATGATATGTTTGTTGTTTTGTTTACACAATTGAATACATGGTAGATGATACTCAGCTTTCGGGCATATATACATACTAGCAGTATAGCCCGGCGTTGCTCGGGTGTAATGAAAGCTTTAAAACTAAGCCATGGTCCTGGAGCTCAGACTCTTTGGACGTTGGCACAAAAGACTAAAAAGCAATAGTTGTTTCCATTTAAAGCGAAACCGTAGACTGAAAGGTAAATGAATGGAAGTCAAATTTTGATTTCCTGGTATCGATATCAAATAAGTTCTTTTTGTCGTAAACTGAATTTTGAACGTTAAAGAAGTTCTCTGAGTAGTTGGTATCATGGCTGAGACTAAGAACTACAATTATACCTACTTAGAGCCAAACCCGAAGCAAAAACTAAAATAAAGGGGCTGAAAAAAATAGACATACAGGCAGATAAACAGACACACACAAACATCTTGCCTTTTATATATATATATATTATCGATTTTCTGCGCTATTGTAAGAACTGCAGCCTTGAAACTTCTGATTATTGTTTCTTATGTCTTTGTCTATGAGTGTATCAAATTTGATTAAAATCGGACCACTCCTTCTATAACCCGATTTTTTTCGATTATCGATTTTCGATATTTATCGGGGTTGCCTCGACACAAAACCTAGCCAAGAACACTCGCAGACGCTTATAGTACAATTGTGTAAATTTTCAAGAAAATCGGTCCAGCCGTTTCGGAGTCTATAGGTAACGGACGCACAGACAAAGCTCCATTTATAAATAAGTTTAGATTTGTGCGGACATAATTACTAGAGGCGATGATGTAAGAGTTTTATGTTGTAGTTTTGTTGAAGTTGTATTTTGGAATATCGTTTAATTTCTTTAAGAAATTGTTGGATATTATATGGATTTATATAATGTAACTTCTTTCATGTTGATTGATCAATTGATTTTGTTTAGTGGCATATGAACATCTATTGGTTATTTAATTGAACTCAATTTTAAGCCTTCAATTACATATAAAATGTATAATATGCATTATTGCTCTCTTTTTATACAATATGTATCGCTGATATTTTTACTATAAAATGTATTTTTATAATGTCTTCTTTTGGTTGGGGGTTTACTATTTGCTCATAGCTGGGATCCCCAAAGGAACAACCGCAATTAAGACATTTGAAACTCTAGGTTACATGAGGAAAGACGATATAGAAAATTTAACACCCACAAGACATCTAAGAAGAACAGAAGGAGACATCGGATAACATAATTTCTATAAATGGGTGGCAGAACAAGTACTAGAAGAGATAACAAAAAGACTAAATTTATTAAGGAAAGAAAACTGTGGAGAGCCATGATCGCCAAAATCCTCAATCTTCCGATTAGAGGTCTTGCTGCTGGACGTAATTTATCGTCATACTCAGACAAAATATATTATTAGTATTATTTTCATATACAAATTAACTGCTGTATTTACTACAAAAATGCATTTGCATACTTTCAGAGTGTTTTGTTTTTGTTTAGTGGTTCACTATTTACCCATAGCTTGGACCCTAACAGATGTTACCACCCCAGGTGAACGTTGACCAAGGAACAACAGCAATTAAGAGGTGGTTCCACGCTCCTAAAAACCTCAATCTTCCGGTCAAAGATCTTGCTACCAGATGCAGTTTATCGTCATACCCATAATTATACAAAAGAGAAAATATCAAAACAGTTGTCACGAAAATATTTGTTGAATATTTGGTCAAAATAGTTGTGCACAAATGAAGATCAAATGAACTTACTAGTAACTATGCCTCGGCAGGAGACCGAATTAGACAATCTATAAGATGCATTTCTAAAATTTATCGACTTTTCTATGAGAAATTTAGTATCTTGTCAACAAACACAGGACATGAGCATTCTTTTTAGTTCGTCTCTAAACATATATATACCAGCTGAGAAAATAGAAGTCAAGGTAGTTTTGATAAAAAAAAATATGAATTTGAATGTATTTTTAAATGCAAGAGCTATTAAAGGATAAATTAGACAGAAAATTCCATATTGAGGCTCGGATTTCAACTGAAAACTCCATCGAGGCCAACATTTACAACGAGTTATCAGTGTACGTGAAAGCAAATTGATTTTCGCCAATTCGTCGGTGTGCAGAAGGAGGAATGCCTTCTCCGATCCAGTACAGAAGAATCGACAGATTCTTCCGCCGAGAAGCAAGGCGGTGGAAAGGAGCTTTTTTTTTCTGCTGGTCAGTAATGAATGCAATTTGTGTTGAAAGGACGCACGGCTCACACTGACCATTGCCTAATTAGCCATGTGGACCAGCTCAGAATGCCCGTTGTAAGCGAGGACAATAGGCAATGTTGGCTGACTGGCCGACGCAAGAGCGGTGGGAAGAGTTTCGTCCGCGCAGTGCACAGTGGCTTAACGATAGCCATAATCTAATGTACTCCACTGACCTGGCTTCATTGTTACCCGTTTCCAAAAGGAGCAGGAAAAGAACAACACAGTGCGTTACACATAAATCATATTATTAAACACAAATGCGTAAGAGTACCAGCAATGGAAGCTGCTTCTCTATAAGACCATGACGAGTACAGATGGGCGGACGGGCTTTATTTACTTAAATATGCGGTGAATTCGCTCCAAGAAAAAGACAGATAGATATATGCAAATTGAAATAATTCAGTCTTCTTAATCTCGTTCTTGAAAAGAAAAAATAACAGCACAGAAAAAAAAACATCCATATCAGAAAAGAAACGTTGCAAGGTAGAAATGCAAATATATATTGCAGGGAAAATAAATCGTAATATTTAGTGATTCAACTCGTGATAAAAACGTGCATTAATTCCGCGAGTCAAAGTGCAAGAAACAATACTTAAGAGAAACGTAACCGCCAGAAGTTTTAAGGAATATAGAGACAAAAAAGGACACTTGAACTTAAAACCGGAAAGATACAGTTAAAACTTCTGTAATACATAATGGGGTAAAAGGTATTGGAGAATTTAACACAGGATATAATGAAGGCAAGAGATTGGGTTGGATAGTAAAGAAACAATCATCAAGCTACGAAAGATAGGACGTTGTGGAGGACCACGATCACCTATTTCCTGAAAAGGCACGGTACATAAAAGTAGAAGAAAGTCTAGAAATGACTAGTTTAACTTAAGAAAGGATTGCAAATGATCCATGCATCAAATGTCCATTCAAAACAAGCCTTGGAATGATCCCAGAAAGGCAACTCAAAATTGTTGGTAGATCATAAGAAAATGAAGTCGAAGAAGAGGAAACATTTTAAGCTGACTGTGGTTTTAACAAGTTGTTCAACTTGAACCAATGGTGTGTATCGGATTGAATACTGCTGTTTCTTTCAGTAGTATTAAACATCATGGAATCTTCGGAAGGAATTTTTTGGAAGTACAGTCACAGCCGAAGAAATGGAGCGAAGACGAAAACATGACAAGTGAGAATTAGATCCGCAGTTGCAAATACGATATACATAAAAATATATATAATCTATCGTTTATTTTTGGTGTAACCCAACAGACACTTCTCTCTTTCTCTCTCTTTCTTTGTTATATATAATATTAGTGGTGAAAAAGCCTTGGACGTAGAGAGAATAAATGTGTTTAGCTTTTCTGAGTGCCAATGTGTTTTTGGGAACACTAAAAAATCGCTTTCTAGCTGCGTAGATTTAAAACTTATCCTTGCTTGTCTCTATTCAGAACTGGTCTCTTTCATCTGGGTTGATCTGGCCAAATAAAAAAAGAGTTCTTTCATTTTACTCCGGTCAGTATTAATTTAGTCTCACGAAATCACGAGTCAGAAGTCACAACCAGGAGACAGTCTCCAGTTCCTGAAACATTCCAATGAAAGAAAAAATAGTTCCGTCTCTTTTTCGTGGAATATGCCGAAAAGGTCTAATATCTAGCACAATGGTTAAAATTAAAATACTTAAACAGCAAGAAAGTAAGAGGGTGAAAGGATTAGCAAATGTAAAAAACCGATGTTTCTCAATTTTCAGTGAAAATCAAAACTGAACATTTGCTATAAGCCAACAGTTAATAGGCTAATATCAATCGTTCTTCCTTAGTTCCTCGAAGAATTTGCTGAATTGCCACACAGACAATCAAGGCTGAGAAATGATCAAGTGTCTGACAAACAGACAGACGATCAGTGTAAAAGGAAATTCATAAGCAGTTGTTCAAGAAGAGACAATGATCAAGAATGTGTCATCATTATGAGGCCGTTATAATATTTATAAAGCACGTATAAATGATGATTTTCAAATTGACACAATTTAAGCTATTAACTGTGGATGACGGGGATTTCCATCATTACAGTTCTACTGCTCAATTAGGTATAACTAAATTTCTGCCACAGTTAATGAGTTATTTCAGCTGATGAAAATAGTCAAATTATCGACCTGGGTTAAACAACATACCTTTCAGTTCCGAATAGAGAGAGAGAAAAGATTATTTATAAAAAAAAAAAATAAAATAAAATAAAATAAAAAAAAACTCACCTGGAGTATCCTTATTCAAAAATCCTTTTATTAAATAGCCAAGAAATTTTCTCCCAACTCTCAAATTAGGCAATGAACATTATAAAACAAAGGGTTTCATTACTGAAAATTATATCTGTGTGCGTGTGCGATAAAATATACTTTTAAGATATGCTGTATGTATAAATTAAAGTGCATGTAAATATAAAAGTGGACATTAAAACAACACCCAGAGGCCTCGAATATTGATTTTCATGTCCATATTATATATATATATATATATATATAGTACGTATACATAATGCGATGAGTAAATTGTCGTCATTTTTAATTTTGCGCATGCAGATTGTTTGTTTTTTATTTTGTCGACTGCACAATATAGTAAGATCAGTTGGACGATGTCTGTGAAAAAAGAGCTTCATGACGCAATTCACTCTGCCAGAAATTTGGAAACAGCATACTGAACTGCTTGGTAACCTCACGGAAAGCTCCAAAACGAACATTTAAGAGTTTTTGGGTATCAATTTAATCATAGTCTAGAGGATTCTAAAAGAGTTCGATGAGTCTAATGGTGATCATGAAGTTACGGCAGTTGGGAAAAACTCACTCTGATCGTTCTAATAAGAAAAGAACGAATTTGGTGAGATCCAGGCCATGATTGCAAACAATCTCCTCAAATCTATCAGATCCATAGCTAGGAAGTTAGTGCTTCCCTAAGTAATGAGGGTGGCCGCTAGAAGACCCAATGTCTAGCAAAAGATCTCTGCACCATACCACACATGCAGGAGAGCCCAGTCATATTTGTCAGACAATTTCTACAATCACATCACTTTTTACATCTGGTCACCTATCATCCCAGACAGCAACACCCTTGATTATTACGTGTCTGGTACAGCCGAGCGAAAGACCAACAAAACTCTTTGTAATACCAAAAATGAACTTAAGGCAAGGATTATGACAATATTCTACAACTTAAACAAGGACACCATCCAAAATAGTTGCATGAGATTCTGAAGTCGTCAGAAGATTTTGGTTGAAGCAAATGCCGATTTTATTGAATAAGTTTACTCTTAAGTATTTCAAAATATTTTTGTGTAATTTTGGTAAATATATCTGCTAAAATATTAATATCAGTATTATTTTTATTTTTGCGTAATTTAGAAAACAATTTATCCATCGCACCCTGTATCATCCTCTCTATTATAATAACGACGGCTATATATATATATCCTTCCTTTGACACTCATGGAGAGTGATACAATAGCGAAGCAGCGTCGGCTCAGTTGATTCTTTTTATTACGAGTTATGAAAGCTCTTTAACAGTGCTTTATTACTTACTTATATAAGTATGTGTGTGTGCGCATAAATATTTCTCTCCTAGGTTAATTAATACATATGCTGCCGTCATTTTAGACGACATATCAATACAAATATTTTGCCGTAATTTTTGACGGCACGGGTCTTTCGTGTGTGTGTATATATATATATATATATATATATACCGAGCGCCCATAGCCCAGAGGTAGAATCGCTGACTGACGCCAATTTGGTCGGGTTTCAATCCTGGGTTAAAAGCGATCGGAGTCTAACCGTACTGATGAGCTGTGATACATCGAAACAGATTTGTCTGCGGATGACTATATACATATATATGCTAAAAATCTAGTCACACCTTTTATTCCAACCAACCCATTTATTCGAAACTTAAGTGAAATTAACTACTCATCCTCTCACAGCAATTGACGCCAAATATATAATTACATGAGATGATCAAAGTGATGCAATAAGCCAATCATAGAAGCACAAATCTGAAACAACAAAATGTTGAAAATCTTCAAATATAATATTCTCATTTTATCGTTTTTGTCACACTCCGCTATTTCATTTTTTTTTTAAATAATTTTTTTTTAATCATATCACCCCAAGCAAGGCGAAAACGCCACTGATGCGCAGGGGGCTACGTAAGAGTGAAAATATTGGAAAGGAGAAAAACCGGAAACCACATCCTAAACAGGAAACAAGGGATGAGCCTCTTCACCTGTTCAATAGTCGTGGGTGGAGTGTGAACCGGGCGATAGTTTAGTCTATCTACTCCAATTGTCTATCTACTTTGTGTGAAATAAGCACTTTCTTCGAACTATACACACATACACACACACGTGTGTGTGTGTGTAAAATTTCATCTTTAAAAGGATAAGCTTTTACTTGTCATGTATGTGTGCGTGCGTATAGATCGGTATAAATAAGTTCATCGAAGCAAAGAGTTAATTCATCTTATCTCACACAAGAAATATTTATTTTTCAATGTACACCCTTTATTTGTCAATGCACTTAATCCCATACGTCTCCATCAATCATATAGATCAAACAGCACTGTTAAATTTCATATAAAAATTCATGTTAATATCTGTGACAAGCTACAAATTTATTGATCCTTCGTATAAATGTGAGACAGAGAAAGATAAGAAAATGGGGGAGAGAGAGAAACTACATGCATACATTAATATTATACTAACACTGCTGAAAATTTCTCGGCTCAACACAATTCGAAAAAAAATGTCAACTAGACAAAACGCCAAGTATTTGTAAATGGGGAAATGGGGAGGTGACTTCTATAGTTTTGTACACACAAACACACACACGCTATAAAATGTGTAGTATAGTTTAGTTAATAATCATTTCAGCTAAATATATTGTACATACAGTACTGTGCAAAAGTATTAGGACTAACTCTTCCATCTTCTATGAGACATATTGACAGAAAATAAACAATTTAATTAAAGTATCCAAGTTTTTATCTTACTGAGCAACAATCAAGACATTTTTCAATAGCAAACTTTATTTTGCTTAATGAAAATCAATATCCTTCTTAGAAACGGAACTCAGAATGACACTCATTGTTGTGTCTGTGTATTCTTTGCAGAAGCTGAGGAGATTTCACAATCTACATGTGATATTAAACGACTAAATCACAATCAAAGATTTATGCACTTATCATTTATTGATGTATTTCTGAGCAAGTTCCGAGTATATATGGTGCAGGTCCCTTGACTCAATAATTCTAGAGTCAAAAAATTTCAGAAAGTTTTTATTGATGTCTTTATCACAAAGTTTTGGCTGGCGCATTATCCAGTTATCGTTAGGCATGTGCCGTAACAGGTAAGCTTAAGAAAACGAAGCAACAAAACAGATTAGAATAAATTTTCATGAAAAATAATCTTAGAATCATCGATAAACTTTAAAATACAAAGCTCAAGAGTCAATCAAGATAGAGAATTATTAAATGAGTTGTGTGATATGAACGGAATGAGGTAGAAGGACGTGAGGATCATGAAAATATATAATGATTAGCCCTTGAAAAGGTTAAGATTGTAGTTTCCAGGGAATTATTTCCTCGAGTTTATAGTGAATTATTTCACAAAGTAGCAGTTCTTCCAGAAAAAGCTACCTGAGTGAAACTTCGACTTTACAAATGAAAACTGGAGGAAGTGTGTGTGTGATTCAATAGGGGGAATTTACATATCATAAATCATATAAAACAAAACTATAAAATTTAACTGGTATAGTATAAAAAATTAGCAACAAATAAAGTTGTATACTCTTATAAATATGTACTTTTTAAGTAAAAAAATATTATCCACTGTATCAAATTTATTATTATTACTACAAGAATACGTTTTATTTTTTGACTATAGTAGATTTGACATCAGCAGGTCAACGGTAATCAGCTACTTTCTCAGGGACAGGGTTGGTAAAGCTCTTGCTGGCGAATACAGTTGAATTGAAAATTAAAGCAAATTTTAATGGTTAGGTTTTATTTGTAAAAGAATAGCTTCAAGCTTCAATCATGACAAGACTATTCTACATGGATCAGGTAACGATGTTAATTAAGTGTATTCCATGCTAACTTTGTACTTGTAAAATCTTCAATAAAAGTTTGCTCGTTTCTGAATGCGATTGTTTTTTCTTCTTGATACATAACATCAACTTTAAAATATAGAAATAATTTGGTTCTATTAAACTTTTTTTTTCTTGAAATCAAATATAATGCGTTATTCGCCTAAACTAGAAAAGTGGATCAACAGATTTAATTTTTGTTCTGATGTAGAACCTATTGACGACTTACTTTTTGTTAATTTTTATCAGATTCTAACAAAATTATTAATAAAAAATGTTAAAATGGCTGCAAATGACATTCACAAGTCCATTAAGCCGACAAAAGATTTTACCTCTGCAAATACATTGTCAACAGATTCTTCTTTTTTTTTTCCCCCGGTTATACACAAAAATGATCAGTGTGTCCAGCATGTCCAAACTTCAACCTAACATTTGCCCGGACTTACTAAAAATAAAACCAACTCAAATTTGTCTGTTCGTGTTTATAAGTCTCTTGGGAGGACAGCTGACAAAAAGGGGAACTAAAACATCGAAAAAAAAAAATCTTTATTTTATTTTTTTTAAAGAACCGTTTTCAAATCTGCCATTAGGATTTGTTTGTTCATTTTATTTCAAATTATTTTTATGTCTATTACGAGAGAAATACTTTCATTCATATTGTTTTTATCCGTTGTATTATTTTTTGTTGGGTCATCTTTAAACCCGACATGATAGAACTTGGCACACATGTACAATATTTTAATGGGAATTAGTAGAAAAAAATGATAACGTAAAAAAAGTCAGAAATTGGCTTTGGAGATGACCGATAATTCCAGAAAATCTGTGGAGGATTTAAGTTTCTCTTCATCAATTCTCGTCTCTAAACAGAAAGAAAATTACTGTAGAGGACAGCAAATGACGAGGAAGTAAAACAGCACTTAACAGTCGGCAGAGAAATTCACGTTGCCACTTGCACTTTCTAAGCATCTGTGTTCATTATTTTAATTTTAAAAGCATCCGTAGTCATACAGATTTTGCCTTTTTAAAAAATTCTTTCATGTTTATATTGAGAATCATATCCGAAACAGCTTTTACCCGCATCACTTGTAGGTGTGTATGGGGGAAGGTGATCGTTTCTGATGAAGACATCAGCAATACCATGCAGTGTAAACAACACGATGGTTATTATTATTATTATTATTATTATCAATAAAAATTAAGTGATAAAAGAAAACTGAATGAAACGATCTTGTGAGAAAGAAACAAAAGAGATGTAATTGTCAAAAAGAGAGGTAAGGAAGAATCGAGAGAGAGAGAGAGAGAGAAAGCAAGAGCAATGAAAGAGAGTTGATAGAAAGGAAACGTAGACACAGAAAAAAATAAATGAAAATATCAAAATTAATCGCCATCATCGTGTCAATTGCTTTGTTAATTAATCGACTGTCAATTAAGTATTGTATTTAGGTACGGGATGTGCAGGTAACATAATGGTTATCACGGAGCGTGGAATCGTCGAATCCAGTTCAAATCCCCGCCTAGTCCGTTGCGTTCACTTTTGCAAAAATTAATTTGGGAAGGGCGTGAATCCAGTCTCTTCTTTTGGGTTAAATAACAGGGTAAACAGAGTTATCTAGTTTTAAGTAGCAGCTAATTGAGAAGAGCTACTCTAAGTATCCAAACTGTGGAGAATACAAAAAGAAACCACTTCACTATGATTCCTAAAAAATCATTTCCAATTATAAAAGAAAAGTAGCTGCAGAGAGGTATTACGTCCTGAAAGGATACGACGTTCAAAAAGAAAAACAAAAGGATGCTGAAAAATTTCCCTCTCGATTCATTCTTCTTCTTCTATGTGCCTTGTCCCTTCAGGACATAGGCGATCATGGTCTGCCACTTTTCCCTATCCCCGGTGGCTCTGAGCACGCCTTCTCCTGTTACACCATGCAATCCTCGTTCCGTCATCCACCTGATTAGGTCCTTCAAATATGTTATCCGTTGCTTTCCCCTGTCTCTTTACCCCATCTATCTGGCCTGTTAGTATCAGATTCTCCAAGCCCTCCTTCCTCATTGCGTGTCCTAGGAACTTCAGCTGTCTCTATGCTGATGCTCAGTATTAATTTCCTTTTTTTCATCATTTCTAAGACCTCATCATTGCTCACATGCTCGATCCACGATATTCGCAGCATCCTTCTGTAGAACCACATTTCAGTTGCTTTAAGTTTTTCCTTCATCTTTGATGGTATTGTCCAGCATTCACTGCCATATTGAAGGACGGACAGCACGTAAAGGACCAAATAACGAAATATTTTTGGACTCCCTTCATTGATGAGCTGATAACATTTTCTTGCTATTTAACCCATAGACTTAGGAGAGAATCAGTCTCGAAGAACTGCTCTGAATTAAAAATCCTAGGGAAGGTAACGGAAGATAATTACGCATTATTAGCCAAAGATTCGCTCAACTTAATATTGACATCGTAAAAAATTAAAAATAGGAAAACTCTCATAGTATGAAAACTATTGTTGTGTCTCATAGGAAATCTATCAGAGAACTTACCAGCAAACGTATCTATTCGTTTTTTTTGTTTACATCAGAGTCAATTAGAAAAAGCTCTTTACGGTTAAGAATAATATGCAATAATTTCGTCTTTCCACAAGTTATGAACACGCATAACAACGAAACGAATATATATGTGTCTGCAAAAATAAGTATGAATAGAAATTTGTAAAAAAAAAAAAATAATTCAATTGTCCTTTCACAATATCAACCTTCCTATAAGCTTTTTTTTTTAAACAAAAAACTCTTTGCTTAAATTACAATTACTCTTTTCACGTCTTTCAAGTTTTTATCTATTAGTTACTGTTATGTAAAATCTTCTAATTTTGAATATTTTTCTTTCTCTTCTACTTTACCGTTATCTCAGCTTCCTCTCTCAGTTATCTATATATATATATATATATATATTGGAGAAATTGTATAACAAAGTAGAAAAAGGTTACTTGTGACACGTTTTGTCCTTCAGGACTTAATCGGACTAATTGTTTTTTTTTTATGTTGGTATGACTACACAAGAGCACGAACAAGGGATGCTGGAATTTTTTTATTTTTTTTGGGACAGTAACTGAAAAGAAGTGACAAGAGTAATTGTAATTTAAGCAAAGAGTATTTTTTGTTTAAAAAAAAAAGCTTAGAGGAAGTTTGATATTGTGACAAGACAATTGAACATTTTTTTAACGACTATCTATTCACTTATTTTAATTCTAAAAAATTCTAAAATCCCCAGCATGAAATGCCTCACAAGTCAGCATTTTCCACTTTGTCATACAATTTCCTATATATATATATATATATATATATATATATATATATATATAAAGGCTCACGTTACACCTCACTGACCACAGCTCAATTAGGACTGATTTCAATACAAAGAAACATGCCAAACTCAATCTGCAACATACATTTGTGGAAAATACAAGTATAATAACTTCATTCACATGTAAAAAAAAAGGGGGGGGGGGGGGGGCTAAAGATACTGGAAACAGTAATAATAAAAACGAAAAAGCTAACGCTCGATAATATCAACTATAAATACGGCCACAATGTGCTGACCATGTTTTGAAAATAAAAAAGATATTACCAACACTATAAACTTACAAAAAAAAAAAAATCAAATAAAGAAATCCACACCTGTTACCCTCTCAGAAAACGCTTGGTTATATGGAACATTTGGACAATTTTCACAAGAAAAATTAAATAAGAAGTTTATTAGCAGTACCTTGTCAGTTACGTTTAATGAAACTTGTATACAAGAGATTTCTGCCCAAATACAAAATTCATGCACACACATACATACATACACACACTCTCTCTCTCTCTCTATATATATATTGATGCCTGTTTGATTAAATAATATAGAGAAATTTTGTCTATTTTATGTAGATTCTTTTCATATTGTCTGATAAGTTTAATAGCATTATCGTTAAAAGAAGAAAGAAAATCACAATGTATTTTATTGATACATGTTTTTAATAGAAACATTTTTTTAATCCTTTCTGAGATATCGGCTTACATCAGCCATTATCAAAGATGACAATTATATTAAGTGCAGTAAACAGTTCGCGGACGAACAATAGTAGTAGTCTATTTTGTTTGCATGGAAGATTTTCAAAGCAACGGCTAACACGTGCCTGCGGGACACTGGAAGCGAAAACCGCACTACAGCTTATGACGTCACACGTGACCAGGCGAGAAATATTAAGTATGATTGTTATTCTTTCAGTGGATACTAGTATTTGAAATAGACGTCACATTTTTTAAATTTCTAAACATTGTGTATTATGTTTATCGGTTTCCGCTTCGACCACGACTTTCAGAGAATTTTGGAATCTCCTGCAACTCTTCTGGATGGTCTCCTTGGTGAAATCTGCCATAATTTTTGTTTTCAGTTCATCTTTGTGTGACAAGGATTTTTGTTGATCTCTCACTCAACTGCGTCCCACACATAATAATCAAAGGGGTTGTAGTCTGGGGATTTAGACAGCTATATGTATGGGGTGATATGGCCGTAGAAATTGTCTGGCAGTCGTGACTGGATTTTCCTGCCAGTGTGGGATGGTGCAAAATCCTGTAGCCAGAAAACAGGGTTTTCTACCAGCCACCCTCATGACCCAGGGCAGCATTCAACTCTTTCCAACTGACCCGACTATGCTGTGCAGTCGACAAAATCAAAAACAGAAACAAACAACGCGTATGCACGAAATCAAAAATGTAAGATGCAACAATTTACACAGCGCTCCCTGTACGGTTATTGGGGAGGGTTAGTATTGCACTCTGATCCACGAGGTGGTATGTTAACCAGTGTGACAGAATAGTAGTTGTGTGCCCTCCATACGAATCTGATGCAGGTACATCGCTGGAAATGCAATTCTCCTGTGAACTGGAGAACCTTTATATGACATTAGTGAAGCACTCTTTTTTTTTTTTTTTTAAAGGGTGTGGGCAGCGTTATAGATAATTACAAGGTTCAGTATTGCGAATTTATAGAGTAAATTCTTAACTATATATTTCTTCATTTTTTTCTGGTTCATGAATTTGATGATATAGTAAGTGCGAGTTCAATCCCTGCACTAGGCAGTGCAGACTTAAACTCTGTGGAATCAGAATAACTGAGTATTACTAAATAAGAACAACATGAAATATCACTATACAGGGTCAGTGGAACAAGAACAATCTACCTGGATAGATTAAATAAAGAGCTCATTTCAAAATTCCTTAAAACTTACCTGAATTGACAAGCATCTGATAAAATCAAGAGGACACAAGGTACGAAACACTGAGGTAAGAACAAAGATTGAAACACTGGCCCTAGTCCTATTTTTTTATAATCTAATAATAATAATAACTCATCATAGCTGAAATTCATACAAAATTTATTTACCTTACTCCTTCCACTTATTTCTCATTTTCTCTAGACTCTGGGATTTTATGTTTTCCATTAGTGTATTCCATTTTCTCAAATTTTATTTACTTTTGTCACCCTCACCTTCTCTTGCTTTCCTTACCTTACAATCTGAGCAAATGCATTCACTACATATCTGATAAAGCCTACTGCCACAAATGCAAATTTGAACGCATCTACTCATCAAACATCCCCGCTTCGGAATCATAATATATTATATAATGCCCCCACCAAAAGAAAACAAACAAAAAGCAACGGGGATTTTAATGCATGGTGACCGTTTACCAATTCTGACTTTACTTAATTGCATCCTAATTCTCAAAAAAAAAAAAAAAAAAAAAAATAGCATGTGACCATTCCAGGTTAACCCAAAGCCAAAAAACGATACCACTTCCTCCCAACCCTCCGATCCTTTAGATTGCTTATTGTTCTGATAAAAAGGCCATAATTTATCTTTGGGTAAATTGTCTTTTGAAAACGCTTCCCCAGAGAACTAAGTGAACATAAGACAAACCACCACTGTAAAAAAAAAAAAGAGCACTGAGCACCTCAATCCCAAAACAATAAAATGAATGACGCATTCAATTTGTAAAGGAACGTTGATGGACAAAGAATGGATTTAATGGAATCTAAATTTGTCAAATGCAAGAGCAAACATAAAAAACGGGCATTGAGTCGATTATACACTCATTCTCATTCAAAGAGACACACGGGTATTGGATGGATTTGGGGATAGATTAAAAAAATGTGAAAGATATGATTCTGTCATAAGTGGATAAACCTGAATGGTTAAAGCACGAGACGATATCGAGACCTTTTATTGGTGATGCTGAATTAATTATACTCGTTATCCGAAATTTATGAACAAGATAAAGTTTTTATTTCAAAACAATGAAAGGTTTTTCAATTAGAGACCCGTCTAACATTTTAAAAACCTAGAATATCTGCAGCAAGAAACTTTTAATTTGTTAACTTTACTATATACTGTCAGTAACTGAAAAAAAGAGTCAATAATGTCATCAAGTTTGTAATTTCTTTGTCATCTTATTGGAACTAATTTCTTGAGTTAAATGCTAACGGCGGCAATTTCTAATTGCTACCAGTGTGCGATAGTTACAAAATTTGTATTGCAGACTACACTATGGCCTTAGTCAGGCTAGAATAACAGCAGTAAAAGTAATAACAGTAAAAACTTATCAGTATCAAGTCCGTGCTAAGACACACCTACCTATCAAGTTTAGTTTTAAAACAATGTTACGGTTACGTATTAATGTATAATCTAATAGAAAATAAAACGCAAAAATTCGTACATAATGAATACTTAAATTTGCCGAAGAGGAATCTGTAATGTTATCTGCTCCAGTCACTTTCTCACTGCCGTAACATAGCTTCTCTGCGTCTTTTCTACAAATATTTTACTAGCAATTATTTTAGTGAGCTTTCATCTTTGGTACTTTGACTTCATGAATTTAAACGAAGTACTAGATTGGAAGATAGCTTTCATCATTTTACTGTTGAAATTGATAAATGTAACCATAATTTATGCTAAGAGTTTCTTTTCTTGCACATCTCGCTTGTGGTGTGGAACCCTTTTTTCAGCTTCTTACTTCCCTGCGATCTTCAAAAAGTTAAACGCTTTTGTTGTCCTTTCTTTTAAATATTTTTTTTTGATTCTTTCCCAGTAATCCGTTGCATCCTAGTGACTTTATAGGTACCTCCAATTTTACCGTGAGAAAATCAGCATAGTCTGAAGTAAAAGGCCTCAAACAAAGTTTTCTCGGCAAAATGTTTATGCTATCATAAAGAGGATAGATCAAAGTATTTTTTAATTATTTTTACAAATTTTTAAAATTGTTCTAACAGGTTCTGAAAGGCTCATGTAGTGGTAGAAAATTTTTTTTTTCTCTCGTCAGTGAAAGAGGTAAATTGACGCTAGTTTATTACGTCAACAGCGTAATATTACGCGAAGGAATTTTTTGACTGTGAGAGACACATTAATTTGGAAATTCTTGCAAAACTCAAATAATCGTCTGATTTTGATGAAAATTTCAGGACTTATTCACAAATGACTGAAATGATTTTTGAAATAATTATTTTTAAAAAATATTGGTAAAAAATATTATTTTTTAATTTGTTACCCCCCCCCCCCAATATTTAATTTCCAGAAATGTCGAAAAATGCACAAAATATAGATAGTTTTCACAAAATATAGATAGTTTTTACAAAATATAGATAGTTTTCATTAAATTCAGGAGTCATTAAGGAAAGCTAATCAACTGTCTTTTTTTTCTTCAAAACAAGCTACCTTTTAGAAAATCAGCTCTGAACTAGGAAAACAAAAATGCAATAAAACTATGCCAATTTTTATTTGGGTAAACTTTTAATTACTTTTATAAACATAAATTAAAATTGTGTCATCGTCTGAATAAAAAAAAATTTTCCGTTAGTAATGAATTTTTACAAGAATTGTTTTTATTTTTCATATTTTTTATTAAGTAATTTAAAAAGTTTCATAAGTCTTTTACAATTTTCTCCTTATAGGTCTCTCAGATGTTTTTTAATTAATGTGTGGCAAATATATTTATTAATCGAAAAATTTAAAAAGTTACTCTAAAAGAGAAGCTTTTTTTTTGTAATTTAATTAAAACTGTTTATTTTTGTATGTTAATTTCCCGTTTTGGGTAAGTACGGGTGCCCATAAACGATATAAATCTGTAAAAGGTCACGTGACTCAAGGGCTGTCCGCCCTTACATAAAATTTTCCCGTATATAAATCCCGAAGGTCCTTACTGCTATTCTTTTCATGCGTGTCTCTGAATCGCTCAAGAAAGAAGTCATTTCTAGTCAGAATTTAAATATTTAAAGTAACTTTTATATTTCTAACTTATTAGTTTAATCATTTTTAATATTAATTGTGAATCTATCTACCTGACAGAATTTAGAAAAAACATCAAAACTTCTTTTTTATTTGTTTTGCTTTTTGGGGCTGTTCATTCCAATGGCATGTGGTAATGATTCATAAAAGAAATTATTAGGGATAAAAATGTTTACTTTCAATGTGTGTTTGCAAAATGTGACTAAGAAATAAATATGTACTACAATGTTATGGTGCATAGGCTAAGATTAAAACAATTTGGAAAAGGTTTCATTTTTTCTTTTCAATTTTAGTTTCTTTATTTCATAGCCTAATCCTACTAATGAAATTATGCATTTTCAATGTTAACCTAATACTTTAAAGTTTATTTTTAATTGTAAATGAATGTACAAAACATGTTATAAAATTATTTTTACCCTTAGTTATCAAATTTAGGGAGATACCTACATTCACAATGGAAAAAATCAAGAGGAAAGTTGGAATTTTAAAAAAATATGTTTAATTTCAATTTGTGTTTGCAGAATGCTTTTAAGAAACAAATATGTACTACAATTTTATGGTGCCTAGCTAAGATTAAAACAAATTGGAAAAGGTTTCATTTTTTTTTATTTTCAATTGAATGAAAAAGACATTTTTTTCTATTTTATTTCATAGCCTAATCCTACTATTGAATTTATGCATTTTTATTGATTAACTCCTACTTTCATGTTCTTTTTTAAATTGTAAATGATAGTACAAAACACATGTTATAAAATTATTTTACCCTTAGTTATCAAATTAAAGGAGATACCTACATACCTGTACCTAGAAAAGCAGCTAAACAGTGAGGAGGATTGGAGTGCCAATTAAGAAAACACCACGGCCCCTTTGAGGGTCACAAAATATTCCCGAAATTCCTTTCTCTTCAAGATATTGCATAAATACAGTATGACATGTACAAAAAAATATAGATACTTATTTATAACATCTACAGTTATGTAAAAATTAAATTAGATATTTTTACCTAGTTATCATACTAATTAATATGAATAAGGCATAATAAAAATATTAATAATTAGCATAATATTTCATAACTTTACTGGGTTATTTAATTTCATTCTTTGTTATTAAATTGTAAAATTATTTTAAAAGCAATTTCAATTTTTATTTATTTAGCAAGCATATTCAATCATCCAGCTATAATGCTAAACGAACATTGTAATTGATGAAAATATTATGTTATGGTTAGCTATGCAGTTAAAAAACAGAAACCAGTTTTTTAGAAGAAGATTATCCTGCAGTAGGTTGCCATTGCTTTCTGCGGTAGACTGGTTGCCAGCCAAGGTTATAGAACCCAATCTGTCCTATTATTTAACCCATAACTGGACGGAAGAGACGGATTAATACCTTTCCCAAGGGTATTTGTGCGTAAGTGAATGCAAATAATGTTAAACACGTTTACATGTGATTTTCTACCAAACGTGAGTGTTTGGATAAATGAACACACGTAACTACTTCGTCAATGAAAAAATTTCTTCAATCAACATTCAACCTTTGTGACCAGGACTAGCAGATAATTCCACAGATTATGGAAGCACTTCCAAAAATCGAGATAATCGGAGCTTGGCAGCTGATCTCTCATCTAATCTAGCTCAAGTAGTAGAACTGGCTTGTAACTTTCAAGACCTTGAAAATGAAACTGGTAATTTTTCATCATCACCAAGCAGACTCTTAATTTTTTCAAGTTATGATGAGTGACTGCACTCTCAAAGAGGTCCCTTAATTTAGAGCTTGAGTTTGGTTTAACGGCATATCAACATCTGTGGGTTATTTAACGCCAAATAAAGGTAGAGTTTTAAGGTATTTTTTTAATATTTGGTTATAGTGAGAAGGTTGATTTAGTAAGATTTTAGTGAAAATTTTTTGTTTTTATTCTTTTTTGTTTTAGAAAACTGAAAATGCCTTCTAATTTTGTATTAAAAAATGTTTTGCTGAGAATAATTTTTTTCCTTCAAAAATGTGTTATGGTAATCATTTTTTCTTCAAAATGTATTGTTGGTAATTTTTTTCCTCCAAAAATGTATATTTTTCTATATATCTAAATCTAAACTTATTTATAAATGGAATTTTGTGTGTGTGTGTGTGTGTCCGCTACCTATAGACTCAGAAACGGCTGAACCGATTTTCTTGAAGATTTACACAGTTGTACTATAAGCGTCTGCGAATGTTCTTAGCTAGGTTTTGTGTCGAAGTATCCCCGATAAATATCGAAAATCGATAATCGAAAAAATCGGGTAATAGAAGGAGTGGTCCGATTTTAATCAAACTTGATACACTCATAGACAAAAACATAAGAAACGAGATTCAGAAGTTTCAAGGTTGCAGTTCTTACAATAGTGCAGAAAATCGATAATATATATACATATAAAAGCTTTCATTACACCCGAGCAACATCGGGCTATATTGCTAGTATTTTTATAAAAGTGTATCTTAATACTTTCATAGTGTTTTGACCCCAGTTTGGAGGTTAATTATTTGCCCATAGCTGGGACCCCCTAACAAGTGCTACCACTCCGAGTCAGGGTGGACCTAGGAACAACAGCAATTAAGAGGTGGTGCTCCTCACAACCTCCCAATCAAAGGCCGTGCTGTCGGATGCAGTTTACCGTCATGCCCAGGACCCCTATTATAGAGATAGTAAAGAGTTAAACCGTACATCTATTAGGACACAAGTGCATTCTCTGAATCAATTAGAACTCATATATACGGTCCATCGCTGAAGGTGCTGGAAAAATTGTTGACTCCTTTTGCTGCTCTAGAAAATATTTTCCCCCTCCTACCAGGGTCTATATTTACAAGTGGCAGATCAGACGAAATATGGAATATTACTGCCATATCTGAACTAGAAGCCGCACAATTTCTTATCTTCAGCACTAACATATTTCAAAAGCGTTTACGCGGCCTTGAGGGTGGTTACTTATTTTCAAACCTACAAATCCTTTCCCACAGATGAAATGTCGCAAGCCTCACGCTACTCCATGGACAAGCTATATTCCTTAGTTTCACCAGTTCTGACCTTTACAGCTAAGACTGACCATACTACCTATACAGCGTTGACTCATCCTCATTCCTTTCATATTTCATTGTTAAAAAGAAAGTGCCATTCGGACAGCTTCTTTCCAAGAGCCGATGTTATGTGAAACAGACTCCCGAGAGGATGCTTCCCGATTCCTACAATATTAATCTTAAGTCTAGGGACAACTGTTATTACATATCCTCATAATCTTACCTTCTTACTTCTTTCTCTTCCGTCCATACAACGACCTCAATTCAGTAACTGTATACTACGAGTGTCTGTTAGGTCTTGCATTGAATGAAAATTATTTTTAAAAAAGAGAATTTTTTTCAACCATTTAGGCAACGATGAAGTTGAAAAAAAAATGGAAACCAAAAAGGTCACTTATAATTAATATCAGGAAAAGACAGCTGAAATTTCTAGGACACATAATGAGGAAAGAAGGCATAAAAAATTTGATACTCACAGGACAGATTGGCGGCAAGAAGGGAAGTGGAAATCAACGCCGAACCTGCCTCGCGAACCTAAGTAAATGGATGGTGGAAGGAGATTTAGGGGAGATAACAAAAAGACAATATTTATTAAGAGCTAGAAAGGACAAGAAATTGTGGAGAGCCATGATCGCCAACGACGTGAAGGGACACGACGCATAGAACTAAAGATAAAATGTAAGTAAAATAATCTTAAAATTTCACAGGTAGTGTCGAGATTTATATTGCAGAAAATGAGTTAATGCATCATAACACGCACTCGGCATTGTTGCTTAAAAGAGAGTCCGTCGTTGTGCACACATAATTACAACCATCAAGACTTTAACATCAATAATACGAACCATGTGTAGGTTACACAGCTGTGTGAACCTGACAGGGGCTTCTAGTGCACATATGAAAAATGACTTGCGCAAATATCTAACAACGACAGCCGCCTATATTCCACTCTTAATAATATCACTAATTTTCATTAACTTACAATGATATCGTGCGGGAAATCGAAGTAGAGCAGGTTGATTTTTCACTTTTTAAAGCAAAATCCTCATTGCACTCCATGTGAAAGCTAGAGTTTGCTGTGGTGGGTACTGATACCAAAAATTAGATTCATAGCTTTCACCAACTTTTGAGCATTTAGTTTTAAAGATCGTACGGAAATACCTAATTTCCTCAGACTTTTGCTTACAAATTGACTTCAAAATGTTACTATTTCAAGAACAAGTCCAAATAAATTTGATGTCTATTATATACATTGAATGGAAAATATATTCAAACCCGAATTCTAATTATGAATCACGGCAGGCAAAATATACATTTTTTTTTTTACTGTATTCAATGAATTAAAAAAAAAAAAGATTACAAAAAGGGCTACTCAATTAACTAATTACATCTCTTAGACCATAATAAAAACAAAAATAGATAAAAGTGTATATAACACAATAATACTGGTGGGGACAAATTATAAGACAGAATGTTTTAAATTTGAATTGTTTATTGAAGATCCCACGAAAACTACTGCACAGTATAACAACATAATTTAGCTAATTTTTTCAGTATAATTTCCTTTTGAAGTAAATGAAGGCCTTATTTGACAGCAAACTGATTTAGTAATAATGTGCTTGTACCATGCATCTTGTCCATATACAATTTATAAAGCGTCAGGAAGTTATACCTTTTATAAGGCCGTACTATAACGATTTCACTGATTACCGGAATGAAATTGCAACAATTCGGTTTTGAACCTAAACTTAATATTTAAACTCATTTCTTCAAATACGAGTATCCACTAAAAGTTAATAATGTTTAAAATAATAAAATTATCGGATTAAAAATAAACTCATTTTCTCAAAAAACAGTAAGAATTTGGAAGGGGAAAAATTTTGTCATTCCCAACTTTTAAATTGAGCGCAATACCATGTTCCCAAAATCCAGCTGACTTAGCGATACAAATTATCTATGGTCATCATATAAACTAGTCGGATAGTATCAGGAATTAATATTGCTTATCATAATTTATGATCACGATATATGACAAAAATAATATGTCAGTGTAAACTAACGCCAGGAGAAAATGGCTTAAAAACTATACTTACTATAAAATTTTATATCATCTCTGTTATAATAAAGACTGTTGCATATATATATATATATATATATATATATATATATATATATATCAGCATGCAGTGTGGGTATAGAAGAATCCAAAGGAGTATCCTGTACATACAGTGGTAGGATAACTCTCTAAGAGAGCCCTAAACATATATGCATACAAATAAATACATATAGAGCAAATATAAGAAAAATTAAGGCAGACACGTTATTTCATGGTGAATCGAAAGTATGGGCCTATTTCAGGCGAACCATCATCAGCTTCCGTCTTTATTTTACAAAAGATTTTACACGAATGCTATAATCTTTACCTTTTCAAGCCTAGGGTTAATCGTTATCTTCTCCACATATCCGGCTTGTGAAACTTCCTTCCGGATTCATGCTTTCCAGTCAACTTTAATTTGCAAATATTTAAATTCAATTTCAATCTTTATCTACTGCCTTACTGATTACTCTTTTCTCTTTCTGCTCACTGTTAATGTTTTTGTTCCTAATTCTTCCAGATCATGTAACACTTTGTGTTTTAGTGGCTTTACTGCCTTGTTTGGGGTGATACTGATTAAAAGAAAATATCCGCCTAAAAGCTGTCTTTTACTCTGTAACTCTCTACCTGAGTATCTTGAATCTTGTACAGGGTGAACATGATTGAAAATAAATAAAAGGTTCAATCGGATTATTTATGTAACTTTCCTGGGTACGGTTACGATTTGAAGCACACGAAGCTAGTGTTTTATACACTACAGCGTTCCGATCATTTATTTTCTTCATTCTATTTTTTTCTTTTAGTTCGCTGGTTTTATTCTAGAAAAAACATCGGTGAATTGCTTCTGATGGCTTCATTCGGTCGTATTATAAATATAAAAAAAATTTCATAAACTTTTAAATTAGTCTCTTCAAAAACAAACCTGAATGTAATTAGAATATTCATTATTAGTAAATTTTTTTAAATTTCTTATGTCTGAACATTCATATAGTCATATTGTTTGCTGTATTGAATATTCTGGTCGCTGTATTCTCCGGCTTTATTTATACAAGTGTTTGGCGTACACGATAATCTGGAAAATTTGAACGGAAAACTATTTTCAAATTATAAGATGAAAATAAATTGAATAAAGAATTCGGTTGAAATTTCTAAGGTTACCGGGTACAGCAGACATCTGAAGAAGACTGGAGAGTATAACGAACGAAAGGTTGTGAGTCTGACAGTTAAGTATACTTGTCCGAATGGAAAAGTATGTCAGGATAATTCGTCATCTATGAATTATCCGACAAAATAATTTCTAAGTTTTCGGGTTTCTATTTATTTTTTCTAGGTAAAATTTAAAAAATATATCGGACCACTCCAGCAAGTTTGTTAACAAGCGAGCCTGACATATGTATTTGCTAGAGTAGGATGTTTGATCTTTACCGAGTTCTTCACAATTGTGGCCTTTTCCTGGTTTTCGTCTTTCTTGAAAACATCTTTAATACTTTTATTTAAAAGTTTTTCTTGTTCCTACTTTTTGAAAGGCTTACGGCCATATCACGTTGAATACACCGGTTTTCGCCCGATCACCGAAGTTAAGCAACGTTGAGCCTGGTCAGAACTTAAATGGGTGACCGCTTGGGAATACCTGGTGCTGTAAGCGTTTAGTGATGGATGTGCTTTGTGGTGCAGTGGAAAGAGAAATTGGTGAGCCGAGTTCGAATTCCAGTTGAATATCCTGCATTCATTTTAGCACTGGTAGTCTTGGGAAAGGTATTAATCCGTCCCTTCCCTCCAGTTATGGGTTAAATAACAAGGGTAGGACTTGGGGACCCTGCCCTTAAAAACAAATCCCAATGAATCTTGATACTCGAAAAGAAAAAAGTATTACTAGACACAAAACTTATATAAAAACAACAATAAATTGTTGAAAGAAAAGGGTATTACCAGCAATAAATAAATAAATAAAAATTTAGTTGGCAATAAATGACCCGCCGAGGTTGATATGCCACAAAACAACAAACTTTTTGAAAACTTTCATATCTTCTAGTTTTTTGTTTTTGTGCTTTACTATGATTTGTTGATTAATCATTTTTTTTGTAATTATTGCTATCTTTTTATTATTACAATTATTAATTCGCTTTCTTATGGTTTTACTACTATTATTTCCTTTTGAAATACCTATGT